>RJWH01005807.1:0-68027 GCA_004363575.1 Solenodon paradoxus | reverse complement strand
GGGATACAGACCCCTGGATGCGGACCTGGCTGCGGGACCCTGGGATGCAGACCCCGCGATGCGGACCTGGCTGCAGGACCCCGGGATGCAGACCCCAGCCTGCGGGACCCCGGCTGTGGGACCCCGGCTGCGGGACCCCGGGATGCGGACCCCGGGATGCGGACCCCGGCCTGCGGGACCCCGGGATGCGGACCCCGGCCTGCGGGACCCCGGGATGCGGACCCCGGGATGCGGACCCCGGGATGCGGGACCCCGGGATGCGGACCCCGGGATGCGGACCCCGGCCTGCGGGACCCCAGCCTGCAGGACCCCGGCTGCGGGACCCCGGCCTGCGGGACCCCGGCTGCGGGACCCCGGGATGCGGGACCCCGGCCTGCGGGACCCCGGCTGCGGGACCCCGGCCTGTGGGAACCCAGCCTGCAGGACCCCGGCTGCGGGACCCCGGGATGCGGACCCCGGCCTGCGGGAACCCGGGATGCGGACCCCGGCCTGCGGTACCAGCTGCGCCCTGAGGCGAAGGCAGCTGCTGAGGATGCAGCGGTGATGACGGGCGCTGGTGCACGTGCTCCTGAAACTAGTGTGTCGCGTCTAGCGATCACGCGGTTACCGCAGAGAGAAGAGAACATCTCCTGGCCGTGGTGACAAACATCTTGTGACCCAAAATACCAGCACTCGCATCCCACGCGCCCCGTTGGCGGCAGCGCCACTCGCACGTCCAGGCCCCCGTTCTGCGACCGGCACCGGAGGGGCTCCTGCCAGCCCGGCCGGCGCCGTGCGCGGCGCCAGACCCCGAGCTGCACCGCTGCGCAGCCTCCAGGGCCCAGACGGGCGTCACGGCCGCAAGGGGGACGCGAAACGATGGCTGGATGGAGGCCGCGCTAGGCCTCCAGTCACCGCCCCAAACTCCTCTTCTGGAGCCTGCTGTCGCATTCACTGCAACGATAAATTCAAAATAAACTGGACACCAGGGTCAGGCTCAGGCTGCTACCTGCTGGGAGTCCTCCCCTTCCTTCCAGTGGCTGCCCCGTGTCACCAGACTCCCCTGGAGAACTTTCTAACGGGCCACTCAACCTCCAACCATAGGGCCAGGGTCATCGTGCCCAAAACCCAGATGAAAACAACTGTCTACTCTTTGTAAGAATGACCCCATACCAGTGATGTCACACCGGGTGACGTCATATAGGTGACATCATACTGGCATGACGTCATCGAGCACACTACCCACTGAGTGTACAGCTTGCCGGGGCTCACAGACATGGACCCAGAGGTGGGGTTCAGAGCCGCACAGTGGATGGAGACTGGGGGTGCAGGGTGGGGAAGGGCTGCAGGAGGGCACATATGGGGAACACGGGTGTCCTGGAAGTGGGGCTCACCTGAGACAGAGGAAGCTGGGGTCGGGGCTAAGGATGATTTCTTCAGCAAGAAGCAAAGTGCAGGGCAGGCCCTGGTGGCTCAGGCATTTGAGACGCTGGCATGCGGACCACACAGAGGCTAAGGACCCAGGTTCGTGACCTGGGGCCGCATGAAACATCAGAATGAACAACTGAATAAATTCGGATGCTTCTTCCACCTCTTCCTTCCTTAAATGCTTCTTCCGTCTCTCCTCTCTTAAAAATGTTATTAAAATTAAAAAAGAATGAAAGAAGCAAAATGCAACAGAGGCAACGTGGCATGGTCACTCACACCCTCTCCGAAATCCCCGTCCTGGTTCTGGCCAGCATTTCCTCCGGAGCCGTGCGGCAGAGACCCCGACTGTCAGCAGAGGCGGTGAGACTCTGGGGGTGAAGTCCAGGCGTGAGAGTCTCAAAAAGTGTGGCTGGTCCGGCGTTCCTGACACATATGACCGTGGTCCCCGTGACCGCAGCCCTCCCACTTAAATGCCCTTTCAAACGTCATCGCGCTCCCCGTCCACGCATCCCAGGCACTCCTCGAGAGCACCGGCTGTTGGCAGGGCCTCCCACGTTCCTCTGGGGGCCGTAACATCGACCCAAGGGCAGCACCTCAGTGTAGGGGCCTCCAGGAGCCAGCGGGGGCACGGCGTGCAGCTCCCCGAAGAAAAGGCCACCGCTGTGGCCGGATGCTGGCCTCCTGGAGCTCTCCCGCTTGGATCTTCCGCAGGGTGTCCTGTGGAACAAAGCCACAGCACACAGACGCCTCCGGTCTCGTGGGACCTCACAGAGGCCTGTGACAACACCCAGATGAAACAGGCAGCAGGACCAACCCCTCACAGGTCTCCGCAGCCCCCGGTGACCCCACTGCCTGTTTACAGGCTCCGGGGGACTCCGTGCTAGGTTTGACCCTGTCTCTAGGGACCCTTCAGGTGTGAGCACAGATCCAGCTAAAATCCTGCAGAAGCCTGCAAACTGGAATCATCACAGAGAGAAACTAACAGGCAGGAAATTCCCTCGAAAGAGAAGCGACGTGAATGTCCCCGGCACGGCCGGTCAGCCAGACAGTCCTGGGCAGGCCCGTGATTAATCTGTTCATCAGGCGACCAAGGGCTCACACACACATTTGTTGAAACAAACCCTCGTGCCCTGCACACCAGGGCACATGACATGGCCATGAGGGCTGCCGGGTTCTCATCTAGACTGGAAACGACGCTGCTGTGATTCCTGCCACTTGCGGGGGTGGCGAGGCTCCCGGTGACCACAGAATGGCCGTGAACACCATGACCATGAGGACAGAGAGACCGCGGCCCGTCTTTCCCACACAGGGCCATGCACGGAGCTGACTCGCGTGCTGGAGGCTAGAACCGCACGGGACCGTCGGAGGTTGCCAACACTTGGCTCCCATTTACCTACAGAAATGGACGTTTTCATACAGACAAGTAGCCTATGGTTTAAACCCCCCCGTAACAAACCATGAAGCAGGCGGGAGTGCGGTGAGAACGGGAGGTGCTTTTCTGTGTCACCGGCGGGGCTGCTGGAGGAGCGTGCCCCCCAGGGACTGGCGGCGCCCGCGCTCCGTCTGCCCTTGCAGATGGTCTGGGCAGGTGGAACGGCTGACCTGGCCGGGGCTCTGCTGGACTCAGCCCCACTCCCTGATGGGACCAGATGGAAAAGTTGGGCACAGGAGGCACCATGATGAGGGTCATGGCCACACGGTGGCCAGGAGGGAGCGAGGTGACCCTGGATGCCTTTCCCTGCACCGAGAGATGGACGCACAGACGGGGAGGGGGTGCACCACGCCGACACAGCCCCCACCACCCAAACCTTCCAGGGGAATTGTTTTGCCCTTGGCCCCGGATCTCCAGGTGACCCAGGCACCTGGCTGCAAGACCACCTGAGAGCACTGGGAGCCGGTTTCCTGACCCTGAACCCTCCCCGAGCCTCCAGGAACACCTGCGGGTGGGAGGCCCAGCGCAGGGCAGGAAGGCCGTCGGAACACACACTAATGGCCTGCACTGAGCTGGCAGGCTGATTCCTACCTACATGCATACAGGGGCCCCGAACTTTTGCAGCCTTCCTTAGATTTCAGACATCCAGAAAACACCATTCTGGAGGAAATATACCTCAAGCACAGAATGCATGGCACCCCAGTCCATTTCTTCTTTAAAGATCTCAAGTGAGGGATGGGATGCTAAGTGAGGGTTCAGGTCAGCAGACGGTCGTGAATCAGCGCCAGCCTCGCAGCAGGGTGATCCCATTCTAGGAACACAAGCGATGCCATCTCCTTTTCGGGGTGATTGTAACAACTGGGTGAGTGTCCAGGACAGCGCCTCCACCGCCCATTCAGGGTGACCCACGGGCGAGGACGGGGACTGGCCGCAGTGACAGGCTGGGCTCGTGCACCCCGCTCCAGCGCCGGGGCAGCCGGAGCGGGCCCCCCCAGCTCGTTAGGGTCAGCGCTGTGTGCTCATCCACTGTGGTCTCAGCACGAATCCCAGCTGAAAAAAGTCAGCCAGCTCTTTTCATTATTAAGGTCATCAATCCTGCCCAAAAGGGTACAGTGAGTGCACTCCAAGGCCCTGTTAATTTTTTATGAAACCAGAGTGTAATGGTCTCTATATAGTTTGTGATGGAAAGAAAACCAGTGCAGGAGTAAGTGGGCTCCCAAACTAACCTTCCCGAGGGGACTGTTTAAGCCTGGTCTTCCTTTCCGAGCACGGTAACGTCAGCTCATCCATTCATTCCCTCTCCATCCACTCCTCTCCCGTGTGACCAGCTCTGGGGCGACAGCTCACCGGGAGCAAGAGGATTTGGACTTGACCTGCCTTTTTTGCAGACAAATGGCTTTCCAGAAAGGGAAGAAAGGGGTAACCTGTACTGAGCCCCTACTGTGTGCCTGGCCTTGCATTGGACACAAGAGCTTCTTGTCGAGCAGAACAGCACAGCTTTTGTCTCTAGGAAGCCACGCAATTTGAGAGGACAAGTGACATTAAAAGAAAAATCATCATCAATAAACTGCGAACACAATGAGCGCTCAGCAGGACGACAGGCTCTGAGCCTGGGGAGCCTCACGCCAAGGGTTTACGCTCCGTGTGCCGGCACGCTGACGTCTGAACATGTGCTGACCAAGTCGGCCGCCTTGACCAACCACAGGACCCTCTCCAGAAACATGACGGGGACACAGGAGACCAGATGCACCAGCACAGCACGTGGAAGATTCCGAAGCAGGGCTATAACCTGGGGTGCTGCAGGGCATGAGGGTCTCTGTGGGGCGGGGAGTGGGGGCGCCAGGGACTGGGGTGACCAGCTGCTCTCAGATCTGTGACAGATTAGAGGCAGCCTCACTTGGCCATGACCGTCTACAGAGCTGGCATGTTTACGCGAGCACTGCGGATCAATAAAATGCTCTGAAAACCTGTCTTCTGAACATCGATTGCGCACAAGCAGGAATCTACTGAACCCACTGAATCTACTGATTAGAATGACCGGTTGTCACGGTCTCTGCCTTTTCCCCGGGAATGCAACCCACGATGTGGCGCCACCAAGAGGCTCGCTGGAACCTGGAAGGAGCCTCACTTCCCGTGTCATTTCCCCACGTCCACCACCGCGATTCAAGCTGGGAATTCACACCTGCACCCTGAGGGGAAGGAAGCCCCCCGTCACCCACAGTCTCTTTTCAGGGGGTTTCCACCTCACTGCACATCCCAGTGTTATGTGTGGGTCTGAAAACAGAAACAAGGGAATATGAAACTTAAAATGATCATATGTTGGTTTGAAATCTAAGGGGCGTTTTCCAGAGTAATGATAAATGATTGCCAGAAAAAGTCGTCCTTCACAAACCAAATTCCGTGAGTATAACAGCGTTGACATTTACGTAAGTGGGGCGGGAGCCGAGACACGAGGCTGATTAAACGCCACCTGGGCAGGCTCCGATCAATCAGCAGACACGCCCGGCTGCCTGCAAACACCAAGGAGCCTGAGGACGACCCACAGCGACTGCACGCTGGGCTGACGGAGACGCAGCGTTCTGGAAGCCTCTGTCATTTCTTGCCGATCGTGTGGCTGATCCCTGACCTCACGGGTTCTAGCGGCCTTGTTGGGGAACGGGGCGTCTTTCCACTGCCCCAAACACACATTCAGTCCGAAAGCTCCACGTTAACCATCCTGACCTTGCTGGATGTGCAAACCCTTCTGCTGCCTGGGCCTGACTCCGATGACAAACAGACCTGGCTGGACCCAACAGGAGCCAACACCTACGAGACCTTTGTCTCTCAGCTGCACTTGTGACTACGCTCATACTTGCCAGGTAGCTGCATCATGGACATGGACCTCCGAGGACAGGACACAGTGGCCCACCTCAGGAGTGGGGTCCAGGGAGACCAGTCTGGACCAGAGGCAAGTCCAGGAAGGCTTCCTGGAGGAGGAGGCGCTGCAGGCACCATGGGGAGCAAATTGGGTAGGAGGGGAGAGGCCGGTCTGTAACAGAGGGGCCACGAGTCGCTGTGTGGAGGGAGGAGGTGCTGAGGATCAGGTCTGAGCCAGCAGGGCGAGTGGCGTGTTGTCCTAGGGAACTCAGGGTCAGGGCAACAGGACAGCCCAGCCAGCAGACAACTGGGCTCCAGCCCGTGTCCACTGGTCACCAGCTGCTGGCCACAGGTGAGCTGCTTACTTTCCCAGGCGAGAGAGCACAGCTTACCCCTCTGCTCGCAGCTCCTGTCCACGCGAACGTGCGAGTCGGGGCACAGGAGCGGTGTGGACCCTGCACAATGCACATTCAGTGTTGGCGCCGATGCTGGTGGAGGCGGTTCGCCGTGAGTCTCTGAGTCTCATGATACAGCAGCCCTGTCGTTTCCTGTCTACACTGACGTGGGGGCAGCCGGGCCAGTTGGCATCTCCAGCAGTCGGTGGAACCCATGTAGCGTTTCCTTGACAGTCTGTTCCCCTAACGCTCAGCTCTGGGCCACCCCAAGAAATTTACCTGCGCGGTGGGTCCATCCTTCTCGCCCTGCCCTCCGCACCCTCGTCCCCACTGACCCACGCCGGGAGGCTCGGTCCTGGTCATTCCAGGCCATTCCGCCTTCCGGAGACGCCGGGCCAAGACGCCACTCAATAGGCACAAAAGCGGCTACGAGTTTGCGAGAACGCGGCCGCACTCAGCCATCAGACGGCTCTGCGTGCTTGTCATAAATGCTCACTGCGCAGCATTTCTGACACAACGCTTGGCGAGGGCTGGGACACATTCGGGAGCCTACTTCACAGCAGAGATGATGAGTAACGAACCGACAGATGAGGGGCAGAATTACAGATAGCAGTGAACGTTAACATACGAAAAAGAACTCACTTAAGTGAGGTTGGAGGTGGAAAGAGCGGACGGTGGAAAGAGCGGACGCAGGAAAGCAGCAGCACGGGGCCCCTGCGCCTGGGGCTCCCCCGAGTGACGCCGTCTCACCTCCCGAGACGGGGAAGGACGCCCTGCAGAGGCGCTTGGATTCCGGATTCGGGACAAGCACCTGGGGCTCCCCAGGAGGGCGCTGTCCAACCTGCCCTTTCTCCTCACTGCTCCCAGATTCGCCGATGTGCTGATTTCCTCTTGGAGTAACGGCTTTTGTTTGCAGTCAGTGGACTCAGGGCCCAGTCCGCGCAGGGGCACAGGGGGGCTCCCCGCAGCCTCCCTGCAGGCCGCCAGGGCTTGGAGGGAGGCCATTTGGGGCATCGATTAACAGGAACACATGTCATTGTTACTCCAGGTTTGGCCCAGGAGCAGGCGGGAAGATCGCAGGTGGAGTCAGTGGCCGCGATCAGCGCCTGCTTGTCACCACCTCCCTGTGAGACCGGCCCGTGTGCCCAGCTGGGGCTCCCTCGGGAGGGAAGTAAGATGGGACACACTCATTAAATGTGTGTGTGGCAGAATTAAGAACGCCTGTGTGAGGACATGCTTAAATTCTAGACTGTTCACATCTTTATCCACCTGTGTGTGTGACAGGCCAGCACTGGACCCAGCAGGTGCACGGCCACACGGCTGCCAGTGTCGGCCTGGGAGCTCCAGACCCGGGAAAGGGCAGGAGTCGAGCCTGGGAGGGAACCGACAGTCCTATGGAGGAGCCCAAGGGCAGAGGGCGTCCAAGGCTGAGGTCCAGAAAGGCTCTCTGAGGACGTGACCTTCAGTTGGGACACAAAGCAAAGAAAGCGCCAACCTGAGACGGCCCGAGGGTCGAGGAAGCAGCAGAGGGAAGAGCCAGGCTGAGACAGGAGGGAGGGGCTCCTCCTGGTCCCGGAGGCCACAAGGTCTGGAGGGCGTGGTTCTGACCCACACGCCTTCGGTGACTAAACCTGGTCACCTAGAAAGCCTCTTAGTTCCAGATCCCTCCTGGAGCCCACCTGCCACATGGGGTTGGTGCCTCGGGGGGTCATCAGCACCCTTCCTGCTCACGAGGGCTCTGAGTTGAGTCAGACCTGTCCCCAGGGCTCATCCACCGTGCGACTCAGGAGCAGTGGACAAGGGCTGGCTCTCCCCTTGGGAGCCAGGACGGGGCTCCACCAGGTGACGCCCCTGCAGCCACGACAGGTCAGACTTCGACGGTCGTGTGCTGGGGGACGTGTGCGTGCTGGGCGGGCCCCGCCGGGAGCAGAGGGGACAGGCGGAACAGCGCCCCGAGCAAACACTTACACACCAGCCCTCCTTCGTCGCGGCTCCTCCATGGCCCATCAGTCTGCTCAGACAGCTGGACCATCCCGGGAGTTCGCGACACTCACCCAGATCCCCTGGTAGAAAACTTAGAATTCCGCTCACAATAACAAGCGCAAACCTGTAAGCACCTGAAAATAAACTCAAAGCAAAGTGTTGAGCTCCCCACAGGAGCTGTGAGACTCGAACTGAGAATTCCACAGGTTCCTTTCCAGCCTCAAATAACGGAGCACAGGGCACCTTCTTGAGGGCGACTCCGCTTGGTGAAAGCATGGGCTCTCGAAAGGGAGTCACCGTCCCACGCCTTTCCACCTGCACAGGGGACTCTAACCCGAGAGAGTCCATTTATTTATGTTAACCGTTTTCCTACAGAACACAGGGTAGCACGGCCCAAAAAACCGAGAAAAACACGAGGGAGACTTCGTAACCAAAATACAGGATAAGCGTGTTTTCATTAACGTCGAATTATATTTCACATAGAATAAATAAATGTGATAAGGGAGAGTGGATACTGAAATATAAAATAAAGCTGCTATTAAAAGGACAGAATCAGGCAAATACAAGAAACTTTATAAAAAGGACTGAGGAGCACCCCGGTAGAGGAGCAGTTTGGTCAGCTGCCTTCGTCCAAGATCTCAGTCCAACTCAATCCCAAGGACCCAGGTTTGCATCCCAGGGCTGGGGGAATAACCAAAATGAACAACTAAATAAAACAAAGCGCTTCTTCCTCCTCTCTCTTCCTGCCTGTCTACTCGCCTTCATTCCTGTGGCACCTGTCCTTAAAGCAAATTAAAAATTAATTAATTACTTACTAAAAAAGAGGCAGGCCCTGGTGGCTCAGGTGGCTGAGATGCGGCTGGGGCGTGGACCACTGAAAAGGCCCGGGACCTGGGGTCAGGACCTGGGGTCGGGAAGGAGGAGAAGGGAGGGCCGAACAGAAAAAATGAACAAATAAATATGTCAAAATGCTTCTTCCTCCTCCCTTCCTCCTTCCTGCCTGTCTTTATTCTTCTTTTCTTTTCTTTATTCTTTCTTTATTTCTTTATTCTTCTTATAAAAAAAAGTCAAAAAGAGAACTTTGTTTCAATATAAGAAGTGGGTTTGTGTGAAATGCGTATTTCAAATCAGTGATAAAAAAAGGATGGGGCTGAGTGTCTGCCCCAACTTAGCAGTCAAACGTCCCACTTCACACAAAAACCCATGTCCTGTGAGCTGAAGGGTGAGTATGAAGAAGAGATCTCGGGGGAAAAAAGAGATTAATGAGTCACTGTTTATCTGGCTTGGTGACAGGAAGACCTTAAGCATAAAAGCAATTAGTGAAGCCTTAAAGAAAAAACTATGAGGCCATTTGACCTAGTAATTTTTAAGACTTTTAAACATGAAAACACATCATAAAAAAAAAGCCCGAAATGCTACAGATCTGGAGAAGGGACCTAACAGAAACCGCAGGTTCGCATGTCACTTTCCACGGGGGCGTCGGGGGCGCTGCGGGTGCAGGACAGACGCCCCTTCTCTCTGGAGGGTTTATTTAGCAAAAACGTGTCAACGTCCTACAGCCGGTTGGGCCCTGAAATCCAAGAAGCCCCCTTCTCAGCACTGGTGGCTGGGAAACCGGGGGAGACGGCTTCCAAGAAGCAGGTCGGAGGGGCTTCCTCCGTAACTTTTCACGTGACAGACTAACACCCTGCCACCGAAAGTCGTGGGATCAGAGAAAACCTTCTGAAAATGAGAAATTTCCAGGGTCAAATGGGGAAAAAACAGCTAAACACAGCGTTACCCGGATATTCTTTTCATGCACATGACGCACATCTGCAGGATTTCGTTCACTCAGAATGGATGTGCTGGGGCGACGCGGGACAGGGCACGAGACCGACCAGAGGCTGCCGGCTCGTGAGTCGTCGGCTGAGGCCACATGCACACACACACGCGCACACACTCACCCACACAGCACACGTGTGCGTGTGCACACATGACACGTGAACAGGGCACACGCAACACAACATGCCCGATACACGTGAGCACTGTGCACGGTGACATGTGACACCTGCATGGCACACACACCGCGTGTGCAGCCTGCTCCACATGTGTGCTTGTCCGGGTACACGGCCTGCGCACACGCACATGCACACGCGAAGGGAACACACCAAATGATACTTAGAGGAGAACTTAGAAATGAGTGTTTTCTTTCTTATACTTAACTGCAAACATTTCTCTCCTTCACATGTCTTACGTCATACGTGGAGACGAGACTGTGGTGCAAAATCTCCCTGCTTTCTGCCTGGGACACAATCCTTGCCCCGTGTGAAGACCAAGAACGCCACCTGCGTGTGTGGGCCTGCGTCCCCCAGGCTGCTGTGAACATTCAATCTTCTCTCCTGAAGACCATGTCCTTTGTGCAAAGCAGGAATGGGTGAGGACAAAGAATCTGAGACAACGATCCGCCTACTATATTTGAAAAATCTAAACGACCTTTCAAAAGACTTAGACTTAAAATAAATGCGTGACTCAGGAACAAGTGATCCCCCATGACTAAAGTCCTCGTAAAAATACCTTCAAACCATCCCCAACTGTAGATAATTCGCCACGCCAAAAAAAAAGCCGTTCCTGCTAGTGAGCGCTGACAAGAACGTGGAAGCTGTTTCAGGATCAGAACTAGCAGACCCCCACTTGGACCCGCCGCTCAGGAAGACCCCACCCCACACACCTTACCGAGGCTGAGCAGATGGGAGGGGAGGGGACGGAGGAGGGGCACCTGAAAAGGATTTGTGCCTAGTGCTGGTTCCCAGTGATCTGCCTCCCCTGCTCCACCCCTTCCGTTCCAGAGGGCGAGGTGCAGGGAAGGGTGCCTGGTCCCCTCAGCCCTGGGCCCCCTCAGCCCTGGGCCCAGTGTCATCACGGAAGAGACTTTTCATCTCTCTGAATGGCTGGGTGCCGTCAGCCATCAGTCACCGGGGTGGTTGTAAGGCTGTGGGCCAGGGCCTCTGTCCTGAAACATCCCACGTGATCTGTGGGCCTTTCTGCCAAGCTCCCCGGGACGAGGTCCAGCCTTTCTCTTGGGGCCGCTCTCCCTTCACACCTTCCTGTCCTTTTCCTCCTTTGCCTGTGGGTGACCTACAGCGAGGCCTCGCGACCACTCCCTCGTCTGGGGGGACGCAGAGCATCAGCGCTACGTGGGCCCAGGACGGAGGGGGGCCCATCGGAGGTGCCCGGCTCGGAGGTGCGGGTGGATACAGAGGGTCATCTCCTGGCCTCCCAGCCCTGCACCCAGCACGTCAGAGGCAGGGTAGGAGGGTCCTGAGTCAGCTTGGAACCGGTACCCTTCTTTCACGAAGCTGCGCCATGCCTGTCGGGAGCCTGGTCTTCCAGCAGCCGTCAGCGATGAGGACGGCTCGCTGAGAACAGAGGGGCCAGGACGGTGCCCATCGGGACGCGCATGCGCTGACTGTCTTTGTCAAGGCCTTCAGGGAAGGGCTGCGCTCTCCTGCCTGAGCCGGGAGCGACTGCCTGCACCCACGGAGCCCTGCTTTCACCACCTGCCCACAGGGCAGCACCAACCCGCAGCCCCGGTGAGAACGAAGAGGCTGCAGCCTGAGCGGTGACTGGCACCTGTCGTTTTCTCTGTTACCCCTGCCCACCCATGCCCGAACCTCGGGACAAGGCCCAGTGTCCTCTGTGCAACGGAGACCGTTCTGAGCTGACACGTTCACCGCCCGTCCTCCTGGGGAGCCCAGGACCACACGCAGGGAAGCCGGGCACGTACCTGCGGTCTCGGCACCGACTGGGCAAAGCGGGAGCGCGGCGGGCGGGCGGTCCGCTGGCCTCAGCGGCTCCCCGGCGCCGGTCTGGGTTTTCTGAGGTCTGCGCTGGGTCCGGTCAGCCCAGTGTCACAGGCCGGCCCGCCTGTGGCTGGAACTCTGCGGGCAGCTGTCCAGGCAGGCAGGCAGGGCTGGTGCGGGCAGGGCCCCTTAGTATTCACGCCCGGCCCTCACGGCAGGCAGAGCGGCTGGAGCCAGACGCCGCTCTGAACGCGCAAACCCCGCGAGCTCCCGCGAGCCGCCCAGGCGAGGAGAGAAAATCATGTCCAAAGGGGGACCCCACCCCGCTTGTCCACGTAGGGGAAGGCAGGGCTGCTCGACGGGTCACCCACACCTAAGAGAGGTGGCTCAGGTCATGACCCCCAATCTCTCCACAGCGGCCAGTCTTTAGGGCCCCGGCAAAGCCTTGAGAGAGAGCGGCCCCTTGTCCGGCCAACCCCAGGTGGTGCCTGGAGGCAGCTCCCGGGACACTCACGGGAACCCACAGCGCCCTCTGCGCTGCCCTTCCTTTCATCCTGTGCAGCACGAGGTTTTTCTCACTGCCTCTGACCTTCCAACAACTGAGCACGGCTGCTCTCTTCCCAAATAAACGTGCTGAGAAGTGCATGGTTGGCGCCCCCTGGTGGAGCAGTGGTTGGGTCCATGGCCTCCGAAAGCGCGCAGGCCACACGCCCCTGGGTTCGATTTCCGGGTGGAGGGGGTGGGGGGACAACCAGGGTGAATAATAAAAATAAAAAATGCTTTACAAAAATGTATATGGTTACAGACGGGTGCAGGGCACGAGCTCAGGCGACCTCCCCAAATCTAAGCAAAATAAATTCTCTCTGCGGTACAGGCTCCTTTGGTGACATTTTCTAGAGGGAAATGGAATTCTGGAGGTGACATGCACAAGGCCTGACCCGCATTGGTAAGACAGCCACGTGAAAGCGTCCATCTGCTCACGCCAGGCTGAAACACGGCGGCGGCAGCAGGGACGGAACCGTGGCTTTGCTCACAGAATCCGCACCAACAGGAACGGGGGACCACGGCCGTGAGCGCCCCCCGGGGCCGGCCCGGGGTGGGGGGCTCTGCGGGCAACTGTCCAGGCAGGCAGCCGCGGGTGCTGCTTCCATTTCAGGCTCCACCCCGGCGAGGGGAGCTGTGTGGCAGCCGGAAGAGCATGGGCGCCTGGCCTGCGGGGCTGGCACTCGTGTTTGCTGGCGTCTGCAGGAACCACACCCCACACCGGGGTCCCCGGGAGAGGCCCCCCGGAAGCCAGGGCCTGGGAGGCGGTGGCTTTCACAGACCCTGAGTCGGCGGCTGTAGAGACGGCAGCAAAAGACCGTCATCAGGCAGGTCACAGTCACGCACTTGTGACCACGGAGAACGGTCCTCTAAATCGACCACAGAAAACACGCCACCGCCCCCGAGTCACATCAGGGCCCCTTGGATGAAGGACAACACTGGGGCCGGAAAGAGCGGACGGGTCAAACAGAAGCCTGACCGCTCGCACCCTCTGTGCTGGGCGATGCTCCAGACACCGCCGCGTCTTTCTCCTCCAACCCTCGTGGAGACGCAAGTCCCTCAAGGGGCCGCCGTCTGGAGGCAGCACGCTGCTGAGGTCACGGGGACCGGCTGGCACTCCGCCAGGGCTCCCGACCCGGCGACTCAGGAAGACCCAGTGTGGAGGGCGCAGGGGAGAAGCCTGCCCCGGGGGCTGGTGGGAGACTCCGGGCTTCACCTGTGTCCTGCCCCGTCCCCAGCTCCTGTCCTCCTGGAGGTCCCAGAGTGCCGCGACCTCACCAGCAGCCCTGCAGTCGGGGCCGGAAGCTGCTGGAAGTGGCAGCTCACAGGCCCGCGCACAAAGCGGGACACCTGGGGCCCGCGGCCTCCGGTCCTCACTGCTCTGCTCATCGGGCTCCGTCCAGCGCCCGGACGCGCGGGCCTTCGTGCTGGAGCCCCTGAAGCCGAGAGACTCGGCTTCCGGCTGCACCGCGCCCTGCGTGCTGGTGACACAGCCGCGACTTCCAGGAGCCAAGCCCTGGAAAAGAACTTCCTTCTGACACCGAAACAAAGGCGTGGGGTTGGCTGCACCAAAGGCTCGGAGCAGAGGGAAAACCAAGTTCAGTGCCCGGCGCCTTCCGTTCACCTCCACGCGGCGCTCAGAGAAGGTGCTCAGCCAGACTCCCAGCTCAAACACGGGGCGAGCTGGGGTCGGGGAGGCCCCTTCGCAGAGGGAGGGCGTGAGGCCGGGCGGGGAGCAGGGACTGGCGGGAGGCGCAGAATGTGGGGACTCGCCGGGTTGCCGCCGCCACTCACCCACAGCAGCCCTTGATGAAACTGTTTTAAGAAGAAGAGCTTCCTTTCCATGCCAGCTCTTCCAGCGTCCTCCAGGTTTAAATCCCCGGCCGTGAGCGCGGCGACCTGCTCCAGACAGCAGACTTGAGAGAAGGACCAGAGACGCTGAAGTGTCAACAGAAATGAAGACGAGCAGGGAAAGAGTGAGAACGGGAACAGATTTCCCTGTTGTTAACGTCCCCACGGCAGTGACAGGCAAGACGAAACGTGGCGCCGTACGACCAAGACGAGACCGATCTCAGTGGGATAAAACGGAAAGTTCAGACAGAGACCTCGGCTCGCAGCGCAAGGGGATGTGATGAGTGGAGGCGAAGGAGAACCAGAGGAAGGTGGCGTCCCCCAGAGAAGGGCAGGCGGTGGCAATGTGAACAAAAGCAGGTTGGCTCTGTCCCTCACATTTGATAGGAGAATAGATTCTAGATTGACCAAACCTTGCGATAGAAAAACAGAAACCTAAGAGCAAAAAAACAGCATGGGATGGAAAGGCCTTTCTAACTACACCACGAGACCCAGGAGCCATGAGAGACAAGCCTCGATAAACACACCCACGTGGAAGTGCGCGTACCTGCAGGGCAGGCACCGCTGCGAGCAGCGTGAAAGGCGAGCATCCAGCGAAGAAAAAGTACTGGCAACTCACCTCAGGGAAACAGCTAGACTCCTTTACAGGTGAGTTTGCAGCAACAGAAAAGAAGGCAGCAGCACTGAGCAGAGGGACATCCGCCCTGCTAGCCGCAGGAGGACTCTGGGGCAGAGACAGCTGTGCCCGGGGCACGGGGGCCACTGAGGACCCCGCGGGGAGGCGGGTCCTGCTTCCTTGCCAACGAAGCCCCGCGGCGGGCTTGCTCTCCCAGCTCCAGCAGGCCACCGAGACCCCACAGGAAGGGCTGCCCTGGTGACAGTGTCCGGTCCAGAGCTGATCTTCGCTTCCCTCATTTCTTCTAGAACCACTGGCCTGTGGCCCAGGTCCTACAAAGACCCCTCCGGCCGGTCGCGGTGCTGCGGGCAGAGTCCTGCAGCGCCCGGGAGCTGGCGGGCCTGGCTTTGCCGAGAGGAGGGCCGCCAGGCCTGCCAAGGCCGGGCTTTGGTGACGTGACATAAGAACATGGGTGGCCTCCGTTAGTGGTGGCGACGCGCCGGGTCCTTCCGGGAGCCACACGCAGGGGCTCTGGGGACGGCGCGCTGCGGGGTCCTCTCCTGGGAACGCGAATCCGCAGCTGCCCCAGGGCCGGGCCGCAAGCGACTGGACGGGCTGCTGGCAGGGCCAGGCGACAGACGCAGCGCCGGACGCAGCGCCGGACCTCCAGAGACAAGTCACTTCCAGCCTGCACGTCCCTCCCACTGACTGCGCCCGCGAGGGCGCTGGGGCCGGACGTGAGGTGGGCAGCCTGGCTTCCACGGAGCTGACGGCCCAGGTGCCAGAGACTCAGGCGAGCCCGGCCCAGTGACTGTCAGCCCGAGTGTCACGCAGGACCGGACGCTGAGGCGGGGCAGATGGACGCAGTTGGTGGGTAAGGGAGTGCGCACGCGTGCGTGTGCGCGTGAATGAGTGAGTGTGTGCGTGTGCATGCATGCCTGTGTGTGAGCGTGCGTGTGTGCGTGCCTGCCTATGTGAGCATGTGAGCGTGCGTGCGTGAGCGTGCGTGCGTGAGCGAGCGAGCGTGTGCGTGCGTGCCTGCCTGTATGTGAGCGTGCTTGCGTGCGTGCCTGCCTGTGTGCATGAGTGAGCATGTGTGCATACGTGCGAACGTGAACGTGCGTGTGTGTGAGCATGTTATGTGCGTGTGCGCGAACGTGAGGGTGCGTGCGTGTGTGCCTGAGAGTGCGCGTGTGTGACCGTGTGACCATGTGCGTGAGCGTGAGCGTGCGTGCGCGGCAGGGGCTGCCCAGTGTGAGGCCGATGGGCAGGCGGAGGGTTACATTGATTTCCGAGTCCTAGGAGACCCCAGAATTTTTAACAAGATGGAACCCGGGGCCGGGAGCGGGGCAGGGAGCAGGGCAGGGAGCGGGCGGGGAGCGGGCGGGGACGCTGCAACAAAGCGGTTTGGGGTTTAGAGGCTCACTCCGGGTACCCGGCAGAACGCAAGCAGCTGGCCTCCCAGAGGAAGCCGCTGCACCTCCCGGGGACGGTCGAGGGCGCCTGGCCTCGGGGTGCTGAGACACGGGTGGACTGAGGGCGCTGGGCGGAGTCTGCAGACACACTGGCTCTCTAGGGGTCAGGGCGAGCAGGGAGCGGGGAGGCCAGTTGACCCCCAGGTGGAAAGCAGCGCCGCCCCCGGGAACTTGACAAGACGGAGAGGGATCCCTTTCTGTGCGTTGGTTTCCCCTAGCGTCAAGGGACGGGCTGGGCCACAGCGGGTTTTCAAACTCCTTTCACCAGCCAAGTCTGGTCTCCAAACCAGTCCACACCACAGCCCCGTGGGACCTTCCAAATCAGCGAGGGCCTCGGGGTGCAGTGCCCAGCTGGACAGACATACAGGAGTGTCCTCAGTTTGAGCTTGAAAGATCCCCAGACAAGTGGGGAGAGAAACACAAAAGATGCAAGAATTTCACCAGTTCCTGAATCTCTCTCCTGCTCCATCTCTGACAAATGATCCTTCTGTCCGAGTCATCCTCCCCACCAGACTCCAGACCTATCCTCCAGTCCATCTGGCCTTCTGGACAAAGGACAGCCACCAGGCACCAAGTTCTGCCCTGACTGGGAAGCGAGGGCTCCCCGGGGGGTCCCCATCTTTGCCCTCAGTCCCCGCGAACCTCCATGGAAGTTCTCTGGCTCGAAGATAAGCCAGCACCCTGCAGAAAGTTGGCTCTTAAGACGTGCATTTAAAAATACCCATGGGATGGTGCGGGTGTATATAGAGGGAAGGAAGCCAGGCACCTCAGCCCACACAGCATGCAAATGTGTCCTGGAAGACAGCTATGTTGTATCTTAAATAGAGGCCCGAGATACGCTCACTGAAAAGGAACAGAAATTAGCACTCAGAACAGCAGTGACGTCGCCAGCCCCAGCCTCCAGAAACAAAGGCGCACGTCCCACCCGGCTCTGTGTGCCTCCTGATCCTGATCAAGTCAAGTATCTCCAGCGATGGAGCAGCCCCCAGACTCCCAGCTGGAGGAATGAGTTTCGTCATTATCTGCTTGTTCAGCACTGATTCATGAGCCCACAGGTTCCCACAAGGCAGTGGGAGAGCTTACAGCAGTGCCTGTGGCTGGTAAAAACAACACACAAGCAAAATTAATGCCCCTGTGGCTTAAACACACGAAACAGACTGTAGGACTCGGCGGGGCTTGCAGGTTGGAACAGAAGTTGGATGACGGGCTTCCTAGCAACCATGGTGAAAAGAGAAATCGCACTGACAACAGCATTCTCAGTCGTCAGAGCACAAGCAAAGCAGGCTTCTCTGGCCCTAAGGATAATGCCTCCCTGAGTTCTCGGGACACTGGTGTTTGGGATGGAAAGGAAGTGTCCTTGAAGCTATCCCACCAGGAAGCAGAAGCATGTCCACTGCCCCAAGTGACCCCGCACTTCCATCTACCCCCTTCCCCCGCCCCGTCTCCCCCCGGGTCCCTGCCGGTCTGCCTGCAGCCCCTCTTGCACCACTTCGCAGGGGTTTTATCAAAGAGGCACCACGGCTGCACGACTGGTCATTCATGCTGTAAAGGGACTACATCTCGCTGAAAGTGCCCCCTGAAGAAGCCTTACGGCTGCGGCTAGTGAGAGAGCCAGGAGCCATTTCTGGAAATGCTAAGTGGCCACGAAGGAAACAGAATGGAAGGACTCAAGGTCATTCTGCGCCGGCAGACACTGACCCTCCAGAACTCCCCGCCCGCAGCTGTGCTGGGCTTGTTTGAAAAGGGAAATCAGCCGGCATCCAGGACCGAGGGGAACGTTCTCCGAGGAGCATCCGAGGAGGCAGAACTCAGAGGGCAGCCACCTGAGCGCAGGATCCCGGAGTCCCAGCCCCGTCCGCCTGTCCGTCGAGCTGAGGTACACAGAGCACAGGCGTCCCAGGCCTCCCCGACGCAGCTCAGAAGCAGGCAGGTCTGTCCCCGGCCCTCCCGACCCAGAGACGGGTGACATGCCCCCACGGCATCGGGGGAGGCATTTGTTTGCACCAGGCTGGATGTTCACAGGCCGCCTCTTCCACAGCGGGAGGGAGCAGCCAGCTGGAGCCCGTCTGACACCCCGGGGTGTCCACGGCCCGAGACAGGGACCCCGTCGTCAGCTCCGGCATGTTGTCAGGCTCGGGGAAGTTCCAGGTACGAGTCTGTGTGACGCTGCGGACGGGGCTGGTTCCTCCTCAGCAAGCGTCCCCTGCGCCCCAGCTTGGTCTCCTGAGCGCTAGTCCCTCTAGTCCTGCCCTCGCCGCCCCTCCCACCTCGCTCGCCCACACCGAGCCGTCGCACGTGCCACCGCACCGCGGCCGTGACGAGAGCTGACAGCCCACCCTCTCGCGACCTCCGCCGGCGCCCTCATGCTCCCATTTTACAGACAAGGAGACTGAGGTGTCCAGGAGTAAAGTGAAGTTGGTCAAGACATGGGCTGCGGGCTCCAGAACCAGGCGCCTGGCCAGTCGGTCTTGTTCAGTCACTGACACAGACTGTGCCCCTCCAGTGGGCACCGCACGGGCACCTTCCACTGGTGTGACTGGCATAGCAGCCACATGGGAGACGCAGGTTTGGGGTCCGCCCGTGCCAGGCCACGAGCAGGGCGGCCCCTCCAGGCTCTGCTCGGCCTCTTTGCCTGCGTCCTCCCCTCCCCTCCTTTCTCCTCTCGCCAACGAGCCTTAGCGGCGCCTCCGGTCTGATCACAGCAGGCCCCATCCCCACCGGCGACAGTGAATTCTGGCTGGAGCGGCCACACCCCAGCAGGCGAAAGCATCATGGGTGACGGCAGGGCCCATGGGGACGGGGCCTGAGTAGATGGGGTGTCAGAGGGGATGACATTAACAGGTGAGCCAAGGGACAAACCAGGGGACAAGGGCCTTAGAAAAGAGACAGGAGGAAATAGTTCAGGAACATGAAAAAGGCTGAAGTGGCTGCAGGCTGCGCTGCAGCGACAGCCGGACGCTCACAGGGCAGGGGCCAAGGCCAGGGTCACCAGGGCCTGTCCCCAGGCCACCCACAAAGAGGAAATCCTGCGGGGCGTGGAGGTGGGGCCCCTCAGCACCAGGGCCGGCCCCCGCCAGGCCTCCAAAGACAGAAGCAGGCCCAGCTCCTCTGCTATTCTCTGGAGGCGGCCAGGTCAGCAGGGCTCAGCAGGGTCTGAGGACGCCCAGGACGGGGAACAGAGACGCCACCGTAAACACACAGGAAGAAGCAGCACCCCCGAGACACAGACGAGCCAGGACCGATTTCGCAGAACAACGTCCACGCCGTGAGGACTCACAGGAAGGGAGTGGCAGTGGGAACGGAAGCTTAGCGGCCTCCGTGCAGGCCCAGAGCCCCTCGGGCGTCACCCCTTCTCCGAGGTTGGCACCCTCAGGCCCACCCTACAACACACAGCCCTCTTAGTGCCCCTGCAAACTCCCGTTTGTCCAAGTCCTTCTGAAAGCGCAGGGTCCCACAGGGGACCCGTAGGAGAGGGTGGAGCTGGACCCAAGCTCCCTCCTTCAGGGTGCCCGCCTTCCTCCCGTCGCCCCGCAGCAGCACCCTCCTGGAGCCAGGCAGGTAGGCGGGTGATAAGGTGATCGCAGAGGGGCCTGGGCCCAGCCAGTAACAGAAGCGGGTCCCTTCTCAATCCCCTCCGGGTCGCCAGTCGGGAGAGTGCAGCCATCGTGGCGACTGACGGCCCTGACGCTCCGGCCTCGGCGTCCCCGAGACGTCAGAGGGGCCTCCTGCTCAGAACCGTGCTGGGGGTGCCGGCTAGTCTGAACGAAGCGTTTGTGAAGTCAGGCGACCTTTCCGTCCCGAGTCGGAGCCGAGTGACAGCGTCCTGGCCGAGGGTTTCTTGGTAAGATGAGTCGAGGCCACAGAACTAGACTCGGGTGAAAAGAGACTGTGCAACACGCACCCTCACGGGCACACAGAGAACTATGTCTGGGAGCAGACACGTCAGCACAAGTCAGGCCCAGTTCGTCTGCTGTCCCCAAACCGGAGCTCCAACCACGTCCCCGCCAGACGCCGGGCTCGCTGCCACTGGTCAGTCTGTGCCCATGCGGCCCAAACCAGAGGTCTCTGTGGCCCCAGCCTGCTCCACCCAGGCCGCCCTCCAGCCCAAGGAGGGGAGTCCACGCCCCCAGTCTCAGGCCACAGCAGTCGCCTGTGCCCTCTCTGTCCTCAGTCGCCACCCGCTCCACTTCCGGCCCACGGACGGCGGCTGTCATCTCCCAGGGATGCAGCCACGACCTCTGCCCACACAGTGGCCTGGGGGCTGCCCTGAAACCCCGCGTGGGCTCACGAGTCTCGAACACCCAGCCCATCACACTCGAGCAGATGTCTGGCTGCCCCCTTGCCCGGCTGCCGTGACTCTCTCCCGCCGCCACAGGGTCCCTGATGTCTTCCTGCCCCCGGGCGTGGACTCGGTCTTGGCACCTGCAGCTTTCACTGGGTGCTTCTTCCCATAACCCCGCCGCCGCCAGGCGGACGCCCTGCGGGTGAAGGGCACTGTCTTTGTCTGTGCCCACAGGATGGGCCCAGGCCGGCACGCACGCCACCTCGGCCCAGCAGCCAGGACAGTCAGGGACACACACCTAGGGCCCTAGAGACAGTGACTCAGTCCCATCGGGAGGCCCAGTCCCCCCAGTATCCTCCTTGCCGAAGCTCATCAACTTCAGGCGTCTCCCTGGCAGGGCGCTGCCCCGTGGTCCACAGAGACACACGCAGACTCAGGGCCACAGCGCACGGCCTGGGATGGGTCTGTGTCATCTGCAGCAGGTTGGCTCCCCGAGTCAGGGCAGATGCTGGCTCAGGCCCGGGGGCAGCCCACAGGCCTGCCCTGGCAGCCTGGCGTGGTCACACCTGGAGTGGCTGACGTTTTCGGAACACACGGGAAAGCAGGAAAAACAGTGTAAAGAGCGGGCTAGATTCACAGTCGTTCACGTCTTGCAGAAATCCCTCCATGTGTGTGTGTGTGAGTGTGTGCACGCGTGTGATCTCAACCAAGAAAACCACCCCCTGAGAGAAGCTGGGGTCTCGGCCGACAGTAAATCCACTCCGCTCGGGCTAGCCTGACTCACATCTGTGGGAAGCGGTCACAGACGCGTCTGCGTGTCATTGCACTTGGACAAAACTTTACTGACACCAGCAGGCAGCAGCCAGCACCAGCCTCAGGCCCCGGCACGGACAGCGTCCCCCACGGGGGTTCTGCGGGGGTGGCCGGGAGGCAGGACAGCACCCGGACGAAGGGTGGAAGGAGAGGGCGCCGGCCGGCAGGCCGTGGGGGCACAGCTGACACACGTTTCATGAACCTTAAACCCCGTTTCCACCGAGGGGAGCCCGTAGGCTACCACGGCCTGGAGCGGGTGAGTGGCCAGGCCTGTGGGCAAGTGACAGAGACCCGATGAGCCTGAATGCCTGTCCTCCTGCCCAAGGGGTGCACAGGGCCTTCAGTCAATGAGGGCTCGAGACTGGGGGAGCAGCAAGCTGCTCAGCTCCTGGACCTCATTTGCTGCGAAATGCCAACGACCATGGGGCGCCCGGGCCAGGTGAGGGCCCAGGTGCCAGGAGGCCCAATCGCCCTCCCCAGGGTGCCATGGAAGGTGCTACAAGAAATGTTTTACTTCCGAGGACGAGATGTGACCATCCTGAATCCTCCTGGACCAGAAGGCGGGCGGGAAAAGAGGGAACCAGGAGAGCAGGGAGCAGGAGGGACGAGAACACAACTTCCCAAGGGCGGTGGCAGCGACTCGGCGTCCAGCTGCCCCGCTGCCCAGCCCCGGAGCCGCCGCACACCCTCTGGGAGAGGAACTCTGTCGGCGTCACTCATTCTCTCCATCTTTCTGCTTCCGGTCAGGTTCTAGAAGGGTCTCTCCTTGCAGCGACGCAGGCTCTCGCTCCGAGGACGCCCTTGCAAACAATCGGGCTAATTCACAGGGAAACAACCGAAACAGTTTAGTCTCAGGGCGCGATCTCCCATGTAACCTACTCCCGGAGGCTGCGCGCTGGCAGTGGCAGCGAGACCCCGGTGTGGGCCAGGGGCACCCCCGTCCGGGGGCCATCCGATCGGCGGTGCCGGTGCCACAGAGTCCCGTGTGCCCACCCCCGCCGACCCCCGGAGCAGCCGGCTTCAGACCGAGCCTCACGACTCATCAGAGAGTCCGCGTCCCAAGCCTGCATCGTGCCGGCCACACTCGCTGAGCTTGGAACTTGCACAGAGGTGTGAGGACACAGCAAGCAACACACCACCAGCTCCCACAGTTCTCGGTACTTGTCTGTGTGTGCTTCACACACACACGTCACAGACCAGGGACAGTGCTGAGCCGCTCAGAGCAAACAGTCTGAACAGTCCACACACAGGACCCGTCGCCTCGAGCGGGACAACCTGCACCCCCAAAACAACATGATCCGATCCAACACAACGATGCGCAGTTTTCTCCACCACGGAATGCTCACTCTTTATTCGTTCCTGACATTTCCACTCCTTTCTAATCAAGTTCATCCTCAGCCACAGGGACACGGCCCCCAGAATCGCCCTCCAGCTCCACCGCCTGGCTAGTCGACTCTGGCCCTTTCGCCCTGAGCCACAGCAAGACAGAAACTGCACGGCGGCTGCAGTCGCTGGTGACACCCCCGGGGACGCTGACGCGGGTGCCGTCTGACCTGGGAGGGCGGCAGGGCGCAGCCCGAGCCCAGGGCGCCTGCACCAGGACAGCAGGTGGACTTTACCCGGTAGGAGGGCGTCTATGGTCTCTGCATGTTTTGAAGCTACTTTCGTCACTGCTGAACTCCCCCCTGAGGGATGGCCTTGCAGACACTCAGGGAGACTGCCTGCCACACATGACCCGCCTTGCAGGACACAGCAACCTCTGCCAGCACATGGGACTGGGCTGTGCTGTGGCTCAGTACTCAGGACGCAGGAAGAAAGGGAGCTAAAAACAGCTCCGCAGGGGCGGAGCACAGAGGGCTGGGGCTCAGCTATTCCAAGACCAGAAGAATCTGCCTGGGGCCACGCCTCCACCCCCGGCCCCCCAGGAGTTGCTGTCTGTCCTTCAGTCCAGGGTCCAAGTGCCCGCGATGCTGCTGTGCACAGCACAGGACACCAGCAGGCCGGGCAGGAGCGAGCAGGCTGCTCCAGAGGACGATCCGTGACAGGTTAAAAATAGATCCGAGTCGACACAGCATCCCAGTCCCCTACTAGCCGAGCAGCCGCATTATGTAACCACAAGCTGCGGTGGACAGTGACTCGGGGCTCACCTGCGTGGCCACCAAAGAGTTAACACCAGAGCAATGCAAACGAGGAGAGATCTGTGTGGGTCCCTGAAGGCAGAATCCCAGAGCCTGGCTGCTGCTGCTGTGGCTGGGGACAGATCACTGATGGTGAGAAGCCGCCGGAGGGGGATCTGGCTGTGGGGGCTCCTTTCCGCTGGCCTGGGAAACCCTGGGAAGCCGAATAGCAGCAGGTTTGCAGAGCCCCTCGCACAGTGTTGGCCTCTGCTGAGAGCCGTGCCTGGGGGACACTGGAAGGGGTCTCGCGACACACCCCCCGAACGGAAGAACCCGCCCTGATTTCTGCGTGAACTGCACACATTTAAAAGCAGCTGTGCTGTTCTTACACTTTGTCAGCGCTTCCCTCATTGTGCATCAAATCCTGTCATTCATGCGGCAGAACAACATAGGGGGACACCCCGCAGTGGGCAGCGAAGTCCTGCTCCTCCCTTTCCCTGCCGGGAAGAAAGCCGGCACGTCACGGGGGCCTGGCCACGTGGACAAGGGCGATCTCCTCAAGGCTTGGGCTCCAACTCACCTTTTCCTCTGGACCCCAAAGGTGCAGTTTTGAAACGTAGTCCGCCCGCCACCAGGAGCCCACGTGCCTCCGAGAACATCACGGAACCCACGTCCACCCTTGGGATGAGTTCCCAGCAACCTCCGTTCCAACTCCAGAGCCCACCGCCCTCGCCCCATGTTTCAGAACCCCCAATCCGCAGGGCACCTGCCTGCACCCCCTCTCAAGCCAGGACTCACTCCAGGGGTGACAGCGTGTTTTCCCAACGCCGGGAGGTGTGAGCCTCCCTGACTGCATTTTATAAAACCTGGCTTTCAAACAGTCAACAGGCACATCAATGAAATCACTCATTTCCTGGAAATGACCTCGCGAGCTGCAGATGCAAAGGCATCCGGGGGGACGTTTTATTTTTATAGCCCAGAAGGAGCAGGTTACAATAACAACCCTACAGAAACAGAGCCTCCTTCCAGGCCAGGGCTGGAGCTCAGGGGGGTCTGACTCCCACCTGTCCCCTCCATGGGGACAGGAGGGACCCCTTACCGCACACCCCAAGCAATTCCAGCCACGTGAAGTTCAAAGGCGCGGCTGGCCCTGCTGCTGGGGCCCAGGCGGCCTGGCCTTTCAGAGGCCCTCCCCCCACGCTGTCCGCGCCCCGCCCTCCCACCTAGGAGCCCGGGAAACTGCTTGCCTTAGGGTCCGAGAGTGATCCCAAAGCCAGGTGCTCATCCTCCTGGAAAACTGCTCCCTGCAGGCTGGGGGTCTGTTCCCCGGGTCTCCCCAGAGCAGCGACTGGAGAGCTCAGGACCCAGGGGGAGCCCAGCTGCCGGGCACCTTAGCCGGGCAGCTCTGCCATTGCCAGGAAGCGCTGTCTGCCTCTGGGGCTGAGCACCGTCATTATCTGTAAACATTTTTAAATATAGACTCTGCTGCTGCGGGAGTGCAGGGGCCGGGGCGGGGACACAGGCGCTGGGGTAGGGACGCCTCCCGGCCTGAGGGATCGGCTCTGTGGACCAAGTGCCCCTGCAGCCCTGCGTGTCACCTGTCCCGTCGTGACACTGTCCGGCCAGCCGGCAGCCCATACACGAAGCCCACTCTGCTGCCGCCTCTCCTGGCTTCAGGAGGCCCCACGAGCTACAGCGCCTGTCCCTTCATGCCTGCCCCGCCCACCGCCACCCTGGTCTGGGAAGGGGGTCCCCTAAGAAGGTGGGGGGGCCACTGCTACAGTCAGCTGGGTCAGCCACGGCGGGCGGGCCATCTGGGCCCCCAAAGCCTCGATTCCCAAATGCATCTGCTGACCTGCAGGTCTGCTCGTCCGACCCCATGACCCGCGAAGGAGGCCCAGCGGGTTCAGGAATCATCCTCTCCCCAGCGCTGTGGTGACAGCGCCCCCAGGCAATGCTGACAGTCCCTGGGGACCAGGACCCCCAGCCCTGGCCAGACCCCTGCTCTGGAGAAAGACATCTGAACGGTGTCCCCTTCACAGCTGTGACCCTCCGCTGTGTCTGCACCTCTCTGAGCCTCCTGTTTCCACCTGCAAGTCGGGTCCCGGGCCAGCACCACCCACCCTGGACAGAACCTGAAGGGGGAGCTTGCTTTTAAAGGTCAACTTCACTGACATCAGAGGGGCCAGCGCCTTCCCGCACGTGCTGGCGAACTCGGTTGAGGGGCTGACCCAGCACAGCGGGTACCCCGACTCGCTGCTCTCTGCCCGGGCCAGCCCCACCGCCAGGGCTGGCATGAGACGGGCTCAGGCAAGGGACTAAGTGCTCCTCACAGGGCTGAGGCTCCATCCAGGGCAGGGGGAACCTTGGGGAGCCAGAGAGAAAGAAAGTGGGGAGAGGGAGGGAGCACCCCAAGAGCCAGGCTCAGAGCAACCCCTGCCCCAGCACAGAAACTCTGCAGCTGTTCCAGAGCAATTCCACTCAGAGTCTCAGGTTCCAGCCTCCGCTCAGAGTCTGCATCTGCCTTTAGGAAAGGCCTGCCCAGGGAATGACCCTCCCTCCATGCCACCCGCCTCGGGGAGGCTGCCCTGCAGAGGAATCAGCTCAGCAGTGACTTCTCTCCCTCGTCTGTAGCCGGTCTGCGGCGGCTGGGACGGGAGGCACAGGCTCTCCGGTCACCTGGAGCAGCAGGCTCCTGCTGACCTGTGCTGGGCCTGGCGGCCCTACATGGTCTCACCCTGGTTCACAAGGGTCCCAAAGGCAGGCACTTCTGGGGTCCCACTACCCAGCAGGGAAACTGAGTCTCTGAGTGGTAGCAGGAGGGGCGGCAGGGAGGGGCCTGGGTCTGACCCTCCGCAGCAAGGGTACGAATATCCGGGGCCCTGAACCACTGTTTCCCGCTCTCAGAGCCGGCCCCGAGGTGAGAGCAAGGTGCCACCAGGGCAGAACCAGGTCCAGCGTCCCTGCTGCCTGTCTGTCCAGAGAACCCACAAACCAGCTCTGTGGTCCCGACGCGCTGGACCCAGAGCTGTGAAGGATCCAGGGGGCACCCAGTGCCCTTCCATCTTCCACGGGAGAAAAGAGGGTCTCTGGCTCCCAAATTGACCCAGTCTCCAGACCTCTGCCGGCCCATCACAGCCCCGCACCTCTGGACCTGACCCCGCCGGGGAGTCCACAGCGCTGCACACACACCTGCTTGGAGACGGGCCTCCAGGCGGCTGCGCCAGCAACGGCTGTCTCCTCTCTTCCTCCAGCCACCTGTGCCCCCACTGCTGGCCGCCTGGCCTCCAGGGCACTTCTCTCTGTCCACTGGTCCTCAGCTGTCTCCCCGCAGGTGACCTCCCACAAGGGCGAGGGCCCCTCTGTGAAGTCCACAGCACAGCGCCCCACGCGGAGCCCAGAATCCACAGGCGCTGCATAAAATGTGCTGGACAAGGAAAGAGATGAACTGGCACCCCTACCCCTGAGGCAGGCAGACAGTGAAATGAGAACGTGCTGGCGTGACCCGTGGCCCAGGGGTAACTCCGCCACCTCCGTCCGCACAGTGCACGTCCTGCCTGAGGACCCGGGCTCCCGCCCAGGGCTGGTGGGGAGCAACCAAGATGTGCAACTGAAATTTGAAAAAAACGTTTCTTCCTCCTCGCTCTTCCTGCCTAGTCTCCTGCTTTTCGGCTGCACCTTTCCTTTAACATAAATAGAGAAATAAATGTGAGAATGTTGTAAAAGTCAATTCAGGTAAGAAAGTTCATAGGCAGGAACAGTCTGAATGTCTAACGACTGATGTTTGGAGAAACAAGATGTGGCCCATGCATCAGTGCATGGTTAAAAGAAAAGAAGTTTTGGCACCCGCCCCGCGCCCCCAGCGGAGTAACGGTTAGGTCCACCGCCTCTGGCCAAGTGCAGACCACAGACATCCCGAGGCCCCGGGTGCACATCCTGGGACTGGGGGGACCACCACGACAGACAACTAAATACACGAATGCTCGCTCACCCTTATTTGGCTGCACCTTTCCTTAAAAAGAAGAAATGGACGTCGGAGACATACAAGGAAGAGAACCTAAAAATCATGACACCGGATGACAGAAGCCAATCACAACAGCGACAGCCTGTGTGACCCATGCGCAGGGGATGCACAGAGTAAGAAAACCTGGTTGGAGCAGATGGTGGTCGCAGCGGCTGGGCTGGAGGGCTCGGGGGTCACTTCTGGAGGGGTCCCCAGGGTTCCTCTGGGGGAGGAAATGCCCCAGCACTGACTGTGACGGTGTCTCACAAGTGTGAACACACCAGAAAGCACTGAGCTCTGCGCGTCCTATGGGCGGAGGGTACAGGAACCGTTTTTCAATAAAGCTGTTACCAAAAACAATTAAAAGACCATGTTCGAGGCAGCTCGTCCCTGGGTCATATTCTCCCAGTCTGGAAGCTGCTTCCTGGGTATAAATTAGGCAGCAAGGAAACCAGCACTAGTCACTTTGTGTCCCAGGTGCACAGCCACGAACCCCCGGGGCAGTGTTCCGAGAACATGTTGAAACCGGGAAGGCTGAGAAATCTCGTGGCCGCCCAAACGCCTCTCGTGAGTGTCCTCCCTCCAGCCCCAGACAGTCCTTGTCCCGTTTTCCAGATGTGGACATTGGCCCAGAGAGGCCGAGGCAGACTCTGACGTCGCGAACTGCAGCCCGAGCTTCTGTTTCTCGGGCAGATTGTCCATCCTCCCAGGTGGCCACCTGGGAGGGGCTCCCCGTGGGAGAAGCCAGTTTGATAAGGAAGAAGCAGTATCTGCGAGAGGGAGAATGGGGTCTCGAACGACCGAGAAGGCCGTATTCCCGGGGGACAAACTGAAACAGCCATGAGCCAAGGGCCTGCACCCCGTGAGAAGGACCGGCCGACAAGGCAGCCCCAAGCTGCACACGCGCAGGGCACCGAGGCCCTGCTCTGGCAGACGCCAGCCTCGCCAGCTACGTGGGGGCTCGGCGGACCCACCGGGCCTTCGCCGACAGTAATTAAGTGGAGGACGGTGACTGACACCAGAGCCGCATCCGAACGACCGAATGACCCCCATTCCAGGGCCCTCCCCGTTCCCCGACACCTGAGCTGTGAGGGACTCCGTCCCTAAAACAGTGTGGCCCTGTGTCCAAAGCCACCGTGTCCTGGGTTTATCTCTTCGTCCTTTGCCCAGCTCACCGGGGCCACGTCCCCCCTACCTCCTCCTGCTGAGGCTCAGGACCTGTGACCTTGCCGGTCCTCCTCGGTCCAGCTCACCTGGTCCTGGCCCACCCAGTGCCTTCAGTCTCCTCCCAGACACACCCCAGGCCTGCGGGGGTTCCCGCCTCGATGCCCCCCATCGCGAGGCCCCACTGTTTCCCACCAACCCCGCCTCCAATCCGAGCAGCCATGGCCAAGAAGGAGACAGCTTTCCCTGACACCTGACCCCCAGCTAAACCAGGGAACTCGCATCTCCCCTCCACGCACTTCCCCTCCTCCCCGCCAGGACCCTCCGTCTCAGGGGCGCTCGGCCTCAGCCAGCTCCCCGCACGTGTTCCCTCCACCCACACAACCCACCGCCTGCTCAGCGGACACGCCGAGCACCCACGACCCCATCGCCCCCTGACCGCCACCTGCCGAGCCCCTGCCACCAGCTGCTCCTCGACTCTGCTCCCAAACCGCAGAGAAAACCCACCTCCATGCCACAAACTCGCCTCCATGGTCTCCCACGCTCTCAGGCTCTCTGCCCCTCCTAGCAGGTGTCTCTCCCATGTCCCCACCCTGGTCGGGGTGCGGCGGAATCGATTGCCTTTGTGTGGCTGCTGAACGGCTGTTCTGTGTTCCGTTCCCCAAGGCCCGGGAGCGTCAGCTGCTGCCTTCCCACCTCCAAGCGCACCAGGCGTGCACGCTGTCGTGGCCGGTCCAACGCGGGAGGACAGCTCCGAAAACCTCACCGGGCGGGGACCCCGCAGCAAGACGGCAAGGCCTGCGGGCTGGAAACCGAACTTCAGACTGCCTGCGACAAACCCTTTTATTTGATCACAAAATAAAAGACGACGAGTCAGCAGGTACAGGCGGGCAGCTTGTCCTGTGAGGGCAGAGGCCAGGGCCAGCTCCACACTGTCCAGAGAGAGTGCAGGGCGGGGCCATCGTGCCCACGGTCAGCTGCGGGCACTCCTCTGACTCAGCGAGAAGGGCCTCTTCGGGCGCTGGCTGGAGAAGGCACAAACAGTCGGTTGGCAGAAGACGGCGGTGCCTCCGGGAAGCGACAGTCACCGACATCAGGGCCGCGGGTCCTTCTCGGGGCTGTGGGGTCTGTGCAGGGAGCCCCTTGCTCAGTGCCTGTGCTGGTTTGTCCCTGGGAAATAGCAGTGTGTGACGTTTGGATATACAGGATGGGAAAGCAGCCCTCTGGCTCTGGCCGAGGTGGGGGACCAAGAGAAGCAGGCATGTGATTTCTGCTGTCACTGAGGAGCCCACACCCTGGGACAAGGAAGCGGGTGTTTGGGGCCTGGGGTTGAAGTCAAGGCTCAGGGCAATGGAGAGTGAGGCCACGCCTGGTCCAAGGGATTAGGGGATTGGCCAGGAAACTGCCAGAAAAGGACTGCAAGACAAGAAGGAGATGAGGGCCAGGGTCACAAAGAGGCTGGGGGCTGAGGTCACAAGGGGACCAGGGGTCAGGTCATGAGGGAGCTAGGGGCCAGGGTCATGAGGGGGCAAGAGACCAGGGTCACCAGGGGCTGGGGGTCAAGGTCACCGGGGGCTGGGCAGGTAACTGGGGGGCTTGAGCGTCACCCTGAGGAAGAGCACACTAGCCCACGCAGGGATCAGGGCATGGCCGGTGGCGGTGTGGCTGAAGCAGCTGACATGACAAGGCTCATTTCCATCCTCAAAGCTGGACGTGCTCCTTCACGGTTCCCTTGCAGACTGTCACCCCCAGCCTCCTTCCTGTGGGAAGCTCATCGCGCCTCCTGTCCGCTGCTTATTCCCGCCCATCACCCAGCGCCACAGCCTCTGAACCCAGCACCGGCCTGACCAACAAGCCGAGCTGCTCGACCATTGGCCGGGCCTTTTCTCGCCAGAATGTTCAGGCCGGGAAGAACAGCAGGAAAGCACGGTTGTCAGTGATTTCTGCGAAAGGACAGTGGGCGGGTCACCAACTCCGCCCCCGGCACCCTCCCAGGGAGGCTCTCGGGACAGGCTCCGGATGCCATGAGGAGTGAAACGGCATGGACCCCGCTCTCTGGGGCAGCCTGTCCCTCACTGCCGTCCTCTTGTGCAAAGGAAGACGCACGTGCAGCAACTCCGAGAGCCCAGAGCCTCCCCAAGGCCACACAGCTCGAAGGCGACTGAGCAGGCAGCTGGGACAGTCGAGGTCACCAGGCCGGACGGCGGACGCAGAACCGGGCGCTTTTCAGTCTCACGGTTCCAAGCTTCCACCTTTTCTCAGCTGAGCGAACCACGCACACATCGCCCTGCAGGAGCTGCACTAATGAGGTGACCCGCGGGGTCCGTCTCCTGCGCCCTGTGCCCCGTGGACCAGTCCGCCGCCTCCAGCCGGAACCAGCCCCCACACCCCCACTGTCGCGGAGCCGGGAGGAAGGAACAAGATGAACAGCTAAGTAAAATAACCTAAAAGTATGCTTCTTCCTCCTCTCCCTTCCTTCCTGCCTTCTGCTCACCTTCATTCCTCCGCACCTTTCCTTAAAGAAAAGTTTTCAGCCCCACACTTTAAAAGAAGAGGTGAGCTGGAGGCAGACAGTGGCTCATCCCCTGCAGACGTCACACGCGCAGCTCGAAGCAGGCGGCAATGCTCCAGCAGCCCCGAGGCTCCGCGCGCGTCCGTCTGTCCTACGTTCCCACACGGGGCTCCAGCGAGACAGGGGTCACCCCCAAGCACTCCTGCGCCTCTGAGCACCGAACGGCGACCCCCCAGCTCATGCCCACCTGGAAGCCCCTAAGGGTGACACTGATGGAGAAACAGGGTTTTTGCAGGCAGTTACGTTACATGAGACCATCCTGCATGGTGCGTCCTAAATTCAGTGACGGTCCTTCCACGTGGAGAGGATGCAGACACCCACACGGGGGATGCCACGTGACCACAGATGGCGGGATGGCCGCCCTGGGGACAGCTGGGGCCACTGGCAGGGAGAAATGGAAGCAGGGACCCTCCCGAGAGGCTTCAGGGGAGCGGGGGCCCGTGACAACTTGACCTCACTGTGTGGCCTCCAGACCAGAGAGGACTGCTGCTGACTGAAGCTTCTGTCATGCTGGCCTGGGAAAGTCAGCCTCTCCGCCACCTCCCTAGAGCCCCCGACCGGGTCAGGTCCCTCAGCACGTCAGGTGCGGTCCACCTCCTAAAGGACTCTGGTCCCTCCAGACCCCACCACCTACTCCCCAGGCCCAGAGCCTGCTTCCTGGGAGCCCCTCCTTCCACCCCAGCCCCTCCTGTCCCCTCTGCACAGAGAAACCCTGAAAATGCACATCTAGTCATCTCACCGCCCAGCGCATACCACTCACCTACTGCCCACTGGTTTTTAGGCTGAAACCCAGATGGCACACTCAGCTACAAGGATGCCCGCCCCACCTCGCTACAAAGTCCCCATGACGCAGTCCCCTGCTTCTCCAGGTCATCCCACCCTGGCCAGAGCCTCTGGCCTCCTGAGACCGCTCGCTCCCCTGCGGACCCCCAGGCACGGCCTTCCTGCCCGAGCACTCTCCTGCCCTTTCATCTCGCACCTCTCGCTGGGGGTGTCGGGGAGAGGCCACCGCCTCAGAAACGCCTCTGCCCTGCCCATCCTGGGCCAGGTCACTCTCCTGCACGTGGACACTTGTCCTGAGCATCTTCTCACACTCCCACTGTCATTTCTTGTCCAGTGTCCTCTCTCCCTCTAGAATGCAAGTCCCTGAGGGGGCGCCTGTGCCCTGTCTATGCCAGAACCCAGCGTGTTGCTGGGAGCCTGGCACATAGCAGACCCACAGCAGACAGGCGGCGAGAGAATGAATAATGAATGAGTGAACAAACCACTGAGTGAGCGAATGACTGACCAGGTCGAGGATGAGTGAGCGAATGAGTGAGAGAGAAACTGCATGACTGAGTGAACGGTCCCCAGAGGCAGTCGCTGGAGTATATGATCTGCCTCCAAATGGTCTCGTGTGCAGCGCCAGATGTCGTGGTACCATGGCCGACAGCAAGTGGACACTGCCCGTGGTCACCTTGTCAACGGGAAGTTGGGCACATTTGGCCTGCTGACACCACCTGACTGCTGCGGGCAGCCTCGGGCTGCGTTTCCCCGAGCACAGCCTGCAGACGCTGCAGAGAGGCGGTCAGAGCCCCACTCGGGCCTGACCTCGAGGGTGCTGGTCAGCAGCACATAAGAAACACATCCGTTTGCTTCTTTGGCCACAGAGGCCAGGTCCTGAAACGGGGCCCTGGTGCTGTTCCAGGGAGCCTTATATCCGAAGACACCACGTGGGCTTGACGGGACGCAGGGATCTTAGAATCACGCACCTAACAGCACAGCCAGAAAAGAACAGCCAGTTGGACGTGACCACTGTCTCTGCTCAGACTTCCCCAACGCAGAGCAAAGCCACAGTGCCCAGCGAGCCTTTCTGTCTGGCCCCGGCCCCGAGCCCCATTCTCTCGTGCCGGGGGATCCATTCTGCAAATGCGGGCATCCGCGCCCACTTCAGAATCCTGAAATTCGGCCTCAGGAAAGTGCAAATCACAGTGTGAAGGGGGAGACAGAATTCAAGCTGCCACATTCTTCTCCTTGCCCCTGACAAATTTGAAAAAGTCAAGGTCAAGGAGAAGGGCAAGCAGAAGCTGCTCCCCAAGGTGAGTGATAATCACCTGACTCCCCTGCTCTTCCACAGGCAAAGGCAGTGGTGCTGGGGAGCTCCTGCTCTCTAGAAAGTCGGCTCCGCTAGAAATCTTTCAGAAGAGCCTTCCCTCTGGTCCTCCCAGAGCAGCGCGTCCTTCCTGCGGGTCCGCGGTGCTTCCGTGTGACCAACGAGACTCATCTGCGTACGGGGCCCAGAGTCTGGAAGTGGACTGACGGAGGGTGTTCCTCATCCGCCGATGGCTCTCACTGCTGGCCGGCGTGAGGGAAGAACAGGAGGCAGGAGAAACTTGCCTCTGATGACGGGACAGATTCGAATGGACAAAGCCCCAGGGCATGGTGGGGTTTTACCACCCTCTCCTCTTCCCCACAGGTGAGGCCAGGAACCGGGAGGACATCTCCCTCAAGGGAAAGGGCAGCCCTCTGAGACTGAGAGGGAGGGAGGAATTCAAGAGAAGTCCATCCTGGGACTCCAGAGCTTCAGCGACTGACGTCTGTGCAGAGAGAAGGCGCAGAGGCCGTGCAGAGAAGTTTCAGTGAACTGGAGATCAGTGTCGACCACTCCCTGTGCCTCGGCACCTGCTGACCGGGCGGCACAAGGGCAGAGCACTCCCAGGGGTCGTAAAGCTGGTACTGAGATGTGACAAAGAGACCTTTCAGTACTCAGACCCCAATTCTGCCTGAAGGGACCCAACCCTCCTTCAAAGCCCTAAAGCCAGGCATGAACTGATCAAATGACAACAGAGCCCCTGCTCTGTGGCTCAGGTGGCTATGTGCTGTGACCCAGGTCCTGGTAGGGGGCAAATAGGTAATTAAAGCTACAAAACTGTTCAGACTCAACCTGACTATGAGCAAGACTGACTTGGTGCGCCAACTCTGATAACCAGAAGGAAGAAGATATTTGATACAGAATGTCTGACGTGAGTGAAAAATAAGATGCCTGAGAAAGCAGGGAAATTTGATCCTGGATCAAGAGAGGACACCAGGAGAAGATCTGAAAACAGCCTCGCTGTTGAAATGGTCAGAGAGTGGCTTTCAAGTAATAATAACACTTGGATTAATGGCATGTAGAAGGCAGATCATGTCGAGAAATGGAGACTCCAAACAGTCCAGACTTTAAGAAAATCCAAATGAAAGCACTAAAGAAAAAATACAACATTGGAGATGAAGAATCCCTTAGAGGGGTTACTGGCAGACGCTCCGCAGACACATGGAAAGGTCAGTGAACGTGAAGACAAGCACAGGAGGCAGAACATAACAAGCCAAGTGGTGGGTCCATTAGTTTATCAGCGAAAGAGACAGGTAAGAATACAGGCCTTGCAATAAAACTGTGCAAAGGAATCCAAACATAATGGGTTCAACCACAGAGGAATAGAGGCATAGAGGCATGGCTAACATGTCATGTTAGAAAACATGATGAGATATGCAAACAAATAGGAAAATAAGAACAATACTCAAGGGAAAGCAGAGAAGAGAGTCAGTTGATGGAAGGACCCAGATGTCAGGCACAAAACCAGCTACTGTAAATCCTGCCGAAGGGAGACATTCCTAGAGGGTTAGGACAAATGGTGACGATGCCTGATCAAAAGGAGACTATCACTAAAGAGAGAAATTAGTAAGAAGCAAATGGAAATTTGAAAATGATAGGAAATTATAATAATGAAAATAAATTCAATAGAGGGGATCAAGCAGAGCTTTGAACTTCCCAAAGCATCATCCAGCCTAAAAAGACTTATGTCCCAACATGAAGAAAAGTGAGAAAAAGAATGAAGAAATGGAAAAATGCAAAGTAAACAGAGGTTCAGAGAATTCAGGGTCACTATTAAGTTCAGCCACATACGCCAACAGGAGCTCCGGAATGGGAGGAGGGTGATGGTGGAGTAGAAAAGTGCCGGGAGGAACAGTGGTTGAGATTTTACAAACTGGATCTAAAGATGTGCTCGGTCATGTGTTGCTTAACAAAGTTTCCATCAACAATGGACCCCATATAAGATGGGGTCCCGGAGGTGACATACAGAGCCCAGGTGAGAAGGACGCTCCCACCGGGTTTGCGAAACCACACTCTGACGTTCCCATGGCGACAGCATCCCGAAAGCACATTTCTCAGAAGGCATCCTTCTTGCTAATGCCACACACCTGTAGGTCCAAAGCGCCGCAGACTCCAAACATGACAAGTGCAAATTAACAAAAACAACCAACATTCAGACGCAAATGAAAGATAAAGACAAAGAGAAAATCTGGAAAGTAGCAAGAGGAAACAATCACACACCAGGGAAACCTAAGAGGATGAGCAGCTGCCTCTGCGTGAGAACTAATGGAGCCAGAGACGGGGATGACCTTCAAACTGCTGAAAGAGGAAAGGCTGTCGATCAATCATCTTACATCCAGCAAAACCATCTTTCAAAAATGAACATGGTGGTGAGGGGTTGGGTGCCGTCTACGGTCCCAACATCCTGGGTTCGTGTCCCAGGCTGGGATGCACATCCAGGATGTACCACTAAGTAAAAAAGCAAGCAAACCTCTTCTTCTTGCCTGGCTGCCTGCCTGCTTATCTCCTTCATTCCTACCTGTACCTTTGAAAAATCAGGGTGAATTAAAGATATTCCCAGATAAATGAAACAGAGAATTCATTGCTGACAGACCTACCTTATAATAAAAGCTAGGACTGTTTTTCAGGATGAAAACAAAACAAACGGCCCTAGACAGTAAATCACACACACACACCCCCCAGTACAAGAGATCTGACTCAGTATAAGGGAGCATGAATATATATATTCTGTCTGCTTTCTTCTGCTAACTGATTTAAAAACCAGTCTCATAACATGCATACATACATGTACACAAACACACGTAGAAATGGATGCATAACATACAGAAAGGTGATGCTGACTGTAAAAACACAAAGGAAGTATGTGCAAACACAACTGTGCTGGGGTAAGATCATCACACCAGATGGTGATTTTAATCCACAGGACAAAAATGAAGAGAACAGGGAATCATAAATGAGGTTAATATAGCAAATGCCACACTTACATGCTTGCTACCCTTTATTTCTGTAGTATCTTTAAAAGAAATATATTCGTACAAAGTAAGCATTGTAACACTTATTAAAAAGCTTGGTGCAATATATAATCACAGCACAAAAATAGAGACAAGGGATAGGACTCTGTAGGGAGATATTTATATCTGACTGCAGTGACACTGGCATAAATCTCAAGTATTCTGACAGATTGATACATACATGCATGTATATATCTATATCTATATATATGGTAAGTCCCGGAGCAACCGTTCAGAAACTAACGTAAAAATCATTGAAGAAATAAAAATGTCACAATAAAAAAATCCACGAATGCACAACAAAGTAGACAAGGAGGAAAAGAGGAACCAGAAGGGCTGGAGACATAAAATCAAGACGACATAAACCCGACTCCACGGTAACATTCACCACGACTGGGCAGTCCAGCCACCTGGAGAGACAGTCAGGCGGGGAAGACACCAGACTAACTTCTGTGTCCAGAAGGGACAAACGCTGGGTTTAAAGACACAAGAAACAAGTGTAAAAGCAGAGGAAGAGCTGTCTCATGCCAACGACAGCAATAAGAAAGCTGGAGAGACTGTACGAATATCAGATGCTGTCACTTCAAAGCGATGCTACCACAGACATTTTATAAAAAGAAAAGGGTCGATTCATTAGGAGGGCATGACAATCATCTCTGTCCTTAACACAGAGCTTCAGAAGCAGAAGTGACCAGAGCTGGAGGAGAAATAAATAACGTGATAGTTGGAAACCTCAGTGGCCCATTCTTTGTCCTGAATAGGCAGAAGCTCCAGAAGGAAATAGAAGCACTAAGTACATAAAATAACTATTACATAATATATGATATTATATGCCATTATATATTATATTATGCCATTATAATATTACATTATATTATGTTATATAATAAAATAAACTATATTACATGCTATATCATATCACACTAAATTACATTACATATTATATTATGTTGCATTACATCGCATATTATATTGTTATATAATAATATATTATACTAGCTATACCAAATTACATTAAATATTATACTATATTACATTATATTACATCACATCATATTATATTATATTATGTTGTTATATCATGTTATGTGATATCATGTTATATCATGCTATGTTACATCATGCTATATTATGTATGATGTTTTGTTACATTAGGGAACCCTCCACTCAGCTGCATCCTACACTTGCTTCTCAAATGCACATAGGACTTTCTCTGGGGTAGGCCCTATGCTAAGTCATAAAGCAAGCCTTCATAAGTGTAAAATGATTGCAATCGTGAAAAGCATGATTTCTAATGATAATGGAATAAAACTAGGTTAGAAATCAATAATAGAAAGGCATTTGGGGAATTCGTACATATGTGGAAATTAAACAGCCTAACAGTCACTTCATTAAAGAAGAGACCACGAGGGAACTCAGCCAGTCCTCTGAGAGGAGCAGCAGTGGAGAAGCAAGAAGACAGTCTGTGGAAGACAGTGGAGGGGACGTTTGCATGGGTGCTGAGAGCTGTGAAAGCCTACTTTCAAAATAGAACTCAAAATAAGAGCCAAGTGCTCCCACTCAAGGGAGTAAGCAATGAGAGAAAACCCAACCTAACGAGCCACAAGGCAGCATAAAGATGAGAGCAGAAATCGGCGAAACGGAATAGAAAAACAGCAGGGAACACCCGTGAAACCAAGAGTCGGTTCTTTGGAAGATCAGGAAGATTGACCGTCCTGCAGCCAGGCAGATGGAGGCCAAAAGGAGGACTTGACTAGCGGCCCATCCTACCAGCCTCACGGGAATACAGAGAACGACAGGGACTGTGCCTGCGAGACAGTGATCAGAGAGCTGGACCAACCGGACAAACCCCAAGAAAGCCATGGACTGCCGACTGCTGGTAACGGCACAGAGCCTTGACGATGTTAAAAACCACTGAAGTGCACACTTTAACTGCAGTATGTATGGGGTGTGAATAAATAAGTCTGCTTGGTTAAACACGGATTTTTAAAATCATAACGAGATGCCATTTCATAAGCATCTAAATGACACCATTAAAATAACAGAAAACACCCAGGAGTGTGAAGTCGCCAAACTCATGTTTCTGCTCAAAAACTATTTGGAAATGCTCTGCCACGTCAATCACACACGTACTCTACGCGACAGCTGTTTTCCTTCCTGGAATTTACCCAGGAAATATACACACCTACTCGCACAAAGGCGTGGATGGCACTGCGCAGACGCAGCTGTGCGCACATCATCCGGACACCGGAACCAGCACAAATGACCACCCTCAGAGGAAAAGGGAAATGGTGGGATATTCAGACAAGGGGACCACTCAATAAAAGAACACATTTACATATAAAGGTGTACACCTTTGGCACCACGGCAGATTTCTAAAGCCCGATGAATCGTATCTGAGAGCATATGCGCAAGAGGCATGTCCGATGACTCAGGATCTACGGAGACCTCGTGGGGAACGCCTGTCTCTGTGTGGAGGTGGAGTGGCCCACAGGGAGAATGTCCCTGTTTGGAGAGCATCATCTCTACCCCAGTTCCGTATGTATATATGTTCTCTGAGCTCAGGTACTTCAATCAATTGGTAGGAAGATCAAGAAACTTGATCACATCCAGGGTTCATGTTTCAGGCAGGAATCGTTTGCAGGTGGTGACGCGTCTTTTAGGGAAGTGAAATGAGCTCGGTGGATGTAGAGTAGAGCCCGTTTCCCCATGTAACCTTCCCTACTGACGAAAACCCAAGACTGCTCACCACTGCCCGTCGATGGGGACCACATAGCTCTGTGGTCAAATGGCCATTTTCAAAGTCATCTGCTAGTATTAATGAGGATGTTTCTACACGGCAACACGAAATACAAATTAAACAAGGAGGTGGAAGTTCTTGATTATTTTCCCAGTTTAGTGACTTTCAGAATAACCAGCTGATGCAAGACAACATCCATGGGGGCCAATTAATTTTGGAAGAATCATTCTGAAGGCAAGTATTTTTACAATTTTGATTTATTTCTGTGAACTCTATCGCCCTTTGGTTTGATACGCAAGTGGTCTCATCTTGGCCAGCAGAAAATCATTCGATTGAATCCCTCCCTTGACACGACCCCGTTCGTCTCTGCTACCTTCTTTGCGTTCTGGCATGATCGTGTCCCTGCGCAGGAATCAGTCATGTCCCCAAGAAACCCTGCTTCCTTTTCATGGAAATGGCATTAGGAGGAATCCAAGCCACAGGATTATCACTGCAATCAGGTCTTCTTCATGGACTGAATGTGAAGTAGGTATTTTTTAAGAGCAAAGGATGTTGGGAATTCATATTGATCATTTCGATCTCAAATTTAACATGATAGAATGTTAGCTAACTTTCAATACTGTGATCCCTTTTCTCTTTTCGGTCATGCTAAGAATCTTGATTCCTAACATTTCTTCTTTGCTTTCTCCAAAAAGCTCCAAATACATTCCCACAAACAATTTCGAAATAACAATATCTGCATCACAGCTAAGAGCAGGACTGATGAATGCAGGGTCTAATTTCTGTATTCACTGTGCTTGTGTGATCTCACCCTGCAGCTGAGCACGGGCAGCTACTGTAGGGCTTCGAAGTCACTCAGACAATTACTTTCTTTGAGGTTAAGTCCCTGACTTGAGAGACAGGTTCAGTGATCACATTTGTTTCCATTTTTGCTTTTAATTGACTTTTTGAAGGTGTAAAATATTCACATAGTTTAAAACTCAAAATCACAGAACAAAGTACAAGGCTTGTTCACCTTTAACACCAGTATTCTATGTTTTCTTTAAGGAAAGGTACAGGCAGGAATGAAGGTGAGTAGGAGGAGGCAGGAAAAGAGGAGGAAAAGGCACCTTTATTTAGCTGTTCACCCTGATTGTCCCCCCCGCCCCCCGGGCCCAGGACTAGAACCCAGGACCATGTGGCCTATGCTCCCTCGGAGGCGACCAACCCAACCACAGCTCCACCAGGATGCAGCTGTAATAGCCCCCGTGACTCCTGGCATGATGAGGGTCCCAGAGGCTACTGCAGTCTCACTTCTGCGTCTGCCCTCTCCGCCCACATCCTCCCTCTGTGTCTACTTTCTGTGTCGAGTGTGTCTTTTAGCCGATAAAGTCCATGCACCACACGTCGCCCTTCCACACGGAGGCAGTAACTAGGAACGCTGCTCCGTGACTACCTCCCCCTCAGCGGTCGATTCATTCTGGGGGTCAGTCCCGGGCAGGCAGACAGCACCCTCATCTCTTCACGACCGTCTACTCTTCACTGTGCGGACGTAACACCCCACTTCTCATGAGTTTGGGGGCCATCCCCAACTTCCTGCTGTGACAAATGAGTCCGTGAAGAACCCCTCACATGGGCCATTTCGTTTGCAGCCAGTATATTTGGGACAGGTCCCTAGAAGCGGAACTACTCATTCAAAAGGTGTCATTTTGCTAAAGAAAGTCGAATTCCCTTCCATAAGGTGCAGACGACTTGTGTGTGGGGATGACGGAGCATAGCGTTTGGTTTTGTAATTCTGGTTTTCACGTTTTGTCATTTATTCACGCACACGGGCAGCACCCTGTGACTGCCAACCAGAGGCAGTGACACATTGGTGGTTTAGTTCTTCTAATACTCGATCTAAAAACTCCACTCCTTTGCCACAGTCCAAAGGGGTTGATTTCTGCAGAGAGATACACATGCGCAGAAAACAAGTGTGTGTCCGAGCCAGGATCAGCAAAGATGCATTTATTGGCAGAGTTACTGCACTCGGCTTGTCTTTCTGTAAGAAAAACCCGTTCATGCTGCAGCAGGTGGGCAGTGCCTAAGAGTTCCCACACCTCATTTCACCAGCACCTTCCATTGTTAGAGGCCTTGACTTTTGCCAGCCTGGTGGCCTCTCACTCCAACCTGCATCAAATGAGACAACGTTTGAAAGCAGCAGTCTCTCTCCTGAATGGGGGGATCTGCTTTCCACGGGGTTTTCTACGTGACTCTTAACCCCCCTCCCACAGGAAGGGTAGACATAAAGCAAAAGAGAAACTCACTTTATATATTTATCCTCATGCCTAAGAGCTCAGCATCTTAACATCTGCAGCCCTTAGGTAGAAGCCGATATAGAAGGCATAGACTTTATTCATTGTAGAGAAAAAAGTAAGCTGAATTGTGCAGATCTATTCGGAATGCCCCCTGATCTGTTTTCGAATTGATGGTTCTGCTCATGGTTACTTAGCTCTTTCTTTGTTTTCCGCATTTCATGGGTTTCTAAGACTCTTGTCTCAGAGAATATTAACCCAAACTGCCCATGCTTACTCTGTGTCCAGAGCCTACTAATCCGTTCTTCACTGGTTGATTTTTCACGCTCACGTGCCAAAAGAAAACTCTTTCCTGGTCCCCTTGTGTCTATCACAACACCCGTAAAAATGAAATAGGTGCACACCTGTAAATTTACTCACCTCTGTTTTGACAGAGGAGCCAAATTTACCTTTTGACCTTTGGGGTATGGGGGAGACAGTAAACACCACTTGACTTTCTGCATGAAAGAGTTGGAAACCTACCCATCGGCAACTGTGTAAAAATATCTCTAAAATAACTCCTCAAATAATAGCTAACTTGCAAAAGCACATTTTCACTGCAAATGGAAGTGGAAAACCACATGACCAGGCTTAGTTTTTTCTCTGATTTTTAGTGTGTGAAGGTAGCCTGCGTGTGGCCAGGCGCCCGTGGGACAATCGATCTCACATGTAAACACTCAAATGTGTCAGTGATATTTTTATACAGCAGCAACGAGACTGCTGAATGTTACTGAGTCATGAGCCCACAAAACCGATCAAACTAATCGGCAGCTGAGTTCTTAATAGGAGCAAGAATTTACAACTGCGATTATTAACAGGATGAGGCTTTTTAATAGGTTGAGGTATGGAGTTCTTTAATTCCATTTCTACTTCAAAATAAATAGAAACTCAGTACAAGCTCAGATTTTCACTTTATAACCACAAGTTCCCCCTTCTCTATCATTCAGCCGCTCACTTCAAACACAAAGCATTTACTGCCTATAAAGAAAGAACACGTGAACATGAAGTCTGGTGACTTCATGTCATTCCTGACTGTAATGGGATGATGGGGAGCCTATGAAAACACAGGCTTTGAAAAACCTTCTAGAAAAAATCCATTTCTTTACTTGGCTGGAGTCTCCACGGCCAGAAGCACTAACCGGAGCTGGGCTGAGCCAACCATTACCACGTGCCTGCAACCATTTATTTCATCGATGGCTTATTTGCTTTTCAAAATGCTCACCATAACATTCCATCCATTCGCTTTTTTTTAATGTGACGCCAAGTCTTAGAAAGAAAACTCAGAAGTGAGCTTGAGGAAGGAAACGGTTACGCGGCACACCCACCGGGGGCCGAGACCGTTGGACCCTGCATCACACCGCAAAGTCGGCGACGCTGGACTGGACAGAGCAGGCCCCGCTTCCCACGCCCACACGTCGTGTCTCATGGTCTCAGCAGCTTGGGACGGAGGCGCACGAGGCGCCCTCGTGCCAGTAAGTCTGGCGGAGGGGCGCCCACCTGGCCATGGGTTGCTGGCTGCTACCCTGAGGGGGCTTCTCCCTCATGCAGAGTGTCCTCTTCAAGCAGTGTCCATAGGAGGGGACAGTGATGGATTCTGGAGCCACGGAGGGTGGTGACAAGCCCTGTTACACACCAAGGTCAGTACAGCTTGTTTCTGGGAAGGAAAACAAAGGTCACCATCCACCTAGAGGGTCGAGTCTTCTCTCCCTCCCCTGCGGCCGCACACGATCTCTGTGACAGTCCCTCTCAAGGCCTCCTCCTGCGGGGTGAGGGACGCCGGCAAGTTTTAAAGGAGAACCTTTCAAAGACACTGGGACAGGATTTTCCCCTGTCAAGTAGCTGTCCCAGCTTTTTCTGATTGCACATGACCCACGCCTGGCCCTTCCGTGATGTGAGCAAGGCTGACCAGTAAGACTCCATCCTAGACCTTTGGCTTTTCATTTAGTAGGAAAGAGAAACTCTCCTCTTTCCACACTGGTGATCTGGAGCCTGGGAGGCCCCAGGAGAGTCAGACAGGGCAGGGGAGGAGCCGATGCTGATGCGATCAGGAGACCCTCAGGGTCCAGGCCCTGGAGGCCGCCCCGGGCGTGAGTGACATGCCTTCTGAAGGGCAGGGCCCATCGCATCCTTACATGAATCGAAAGAACTTCACAGTCCAGCAAATGGAACCACAGGTCACACGCACACAGTGGCGGGATGGGGTCTTGGCTCGCGGACCAACTCCAGTCACAGTCAGAAAACCAGGTGAGGCTTGGTTTTCACTGGGGAAGTGACCTTCTACAGGACACGCATGCCCACACCCGGGGGTGTCTGCATTCCTTTCCTCCTGGAGATGCGGAGGGCTTGTCCAGGCCACAGGGGAAATGAGAGACAGAGGGCAAGGGAAGCAGACACAAGGGACTCGGGTCCAGCAGTGTCTCTCGTCAGGGCTCCTGTTAGAAACACGCTGTGGGGTCAGCTCAGAAACCAGGCCTTCAGATTCGGGATCTAAAGGTGATAAATATGTGCAGGGTGGACAGGTGGACAGGTGGACAGGTGGACGGATGGACTGCTCTGAACAGTCCGTGGGGGGGCAGGGAATGGGACATCGACCCACCCCTTCCCCTGAGCACGATCGGGGATGTGCTTTCCCGCTACCCGCCACGGCCTCCCGCGGGGCCAGAGAAGGTCAGCTTCCCCACGTCCGCCGCGCCCGGGGAAGCACGTTTCAGACACACTGGCTGGGCTGCAGTGGCCTTGACAGGGCTGCCGCCCCGTCTCCCTCCTGGCCGCTCCAGCAGGTGCCCATGTCAGGACACAATGAGAAACACCCGGCCTCCCCGCGGGGCTGTATTTCGATGCTGCTAACATGTACTCTTTGCTTCCATTTTTAGCGGCTAATTACCCTGTGAAGACCGAGGCAAATGTCTCTTCTCCTGGAGTCAGGACACGGTTTTGTGAAGAATTACTCAAAAGTGGGGCAGAGTCGGGGGATCACATTAAACCAGGAGACTCAAAAAAGTAACAAAAACGGCCACTGTGAACATGGGCTGGATTCCCCTGGCAGGTAAAGCTGGTGGGAAGGGCCGAGGAGGCAGATAGAAAGTGAACAGAGGGAATAACGTGTCTGAGGCCGCCCCAGCTGTCTCTCCACCAAGGCGTCAGCCGGCCGGAGACACAGGTGCCCGAACGCTCCCGCCTTGTCCCTTTAACTCGAGAATCTGCACCTGGAGCTCAGCCTCAAGAGAGGTCAGGGATGCAGCCGGCCTCCCTCACAGAGGCTTTCGATGCAGCCAGAAGCAAAACACAGAAGCCTCACGAGGGTCTGAGTTTCCAGGGAAAGAGGAATAAGCAACGTGATTCGGGCGAAGCCGTGTCCGGACCACCAGGAAGATGACGAAGCCATCTGGTGCCAGTGTCCCAAGAGCCGTGGAGGGTGGCTTCGCCGTGTCCACTGAATGACGGCTGACGCGGGGCGCACGACACCACCAAGGGCGACACAGCAAGGGCCGGCATGAAGCCCGAGGACGGCGGCCACAGACGTCTCTCTGCGGGGCTGGGCGCTCAGGGGCGGCTTTTATCTCTTCCCCGCTGCGTTCCTGTTTCCCGAAGGGTCAGTGATAACTATCATTTTCCTTCTAATCAGAAAAAGTCTAAGCAATGAAGTCATCTGACACACAAAATCCAAAAAACCCCGACAACCCCAAATCCAGGCATCAGAGAAAGAAGCGTGAGGGGCGTCCTGCCGGGTCTTGGTCCCTTTTCCTGCTGAATTCAGGCCACTTCTTTTTCCAGTCGCGCGGCGGTCTCCTCCTCATCGGTCAGCAGGCCCGTGGCCCCGCCACCCCTGGAAAACAGCCCAGAAACCACGGGGGCGGGGTCTCCCGTCTCCTAACAGTCGTCTGTCACCGCGCGTTTCCTGGGAGACGGACCGGCTGATCGTCAGAGGAACTGGGGCTCTGTGGAGTTTAATTGACTTTGAGCAGAAGAGTAATTAATACAATGGGGCGAGGGCATCCTTGTGCATAATTTATTTGTACTTAAAGAGACACTGGAAACCGCTGGGTCAGAAGTAATCGCTCCCTCAAGACGGTGAGTCATCCTTGACAAGATAATTACATATCATATACATATGTACACACGTCACTATCCCTCCATCCAGCCGTCGAGGGACACATGGGGACCAGACTGGGAGGACAGGGGAGAGAGGGGCAGGGGTGGGGGCATGATGCCACACATGTGCTTTGGTGTCCGCCCCCCCACCGCCCCCTGCCAGCCGGTCCACTTTGGACCCATTTTGACAACTTCGACATCAAGTGCTTCTTTCCAAAGTCACGTTATGATCCTCGGCAGCATGTGTGCCGGCTAGCACCCGCGAGGTGTGTGCCTCCTGCGGTCACACCGCGTCCTCGCCATGCAAGAGGAACGTTCATTCCAAAAGCCACCCGCGTCCGGCCCCAGAAAGGAAACGCGTCCACACACGTGGCTTCCCCTCCTCTGGCCTCACTACCACCACTGTCCACGTGTGAGGTCACCAACTATGTGGCTGGCTCTGAACTGTGTGTGATTTTTAAAACTATGAGTCAAAAGCAAACATCTTTAAAGAGCCGGGAAGTTTCACATTGAAATCCATACTGTCATCCAAAACACCGAGGAGCTGGTGACCTGACGCCCCTGCTCTCGCAGAACCTTGGCGGCGCCCTCTCCAGCAGGGTGGGGGCCGGTGTCTCCCCGCCCGGCCCGGGCTGTCCACCCACAGCCGTCCAGCTCTCTCCTTGCCATCTCGCCCCTGCGCACGCAACCTGCCCACACCGGGCACCAAGTCCCCGACGACAGGTGACTGCGGAGAACGGAACAGCAGCCCAGCTGACAGGCGAGAAGGGCTTTCCCACGTAGGTTCACACCCCAAGGCTGCACCTTCCCCAAAATTCCAGCAGGTGAGAGCGACCAGGTAGGTCTGAGTTCAGGGCTCCCTGCAGCTCAGGCTGCACACCCCACGGGCTCACAGCCCTGGTCCAGGCCCTGCCCCCGCCGGTCCCCTCCCAGAATTAGGACCAGGGCCAGCAAACCGTCCCTGTGTATGTGTGTGTGTGTCTCTCTGTCTCTCTCTGTATAAAGAGGAGGGAGAACAGACTTACAGACACGGACTCATGGGAATCCAGCACAGCTCTTCTCTCCCGAGAGCTGGAGGAGCAGCAGACAGCAGAGCCCACCGGAAACTAGAGAAGGAAAGCACCTGCTGGCTGCCTCCAGGCGCACACCCCTGCCCTCCTGCAGGGACATGCTGGCGCAACACGGAAACCAAGGGACTGCGGTTAGAGGGTGAAGTGACAGGCCCCAACTGCACAGCCAGCAAGTGGGGGACCGGGGCTCGCTTGTCTGTGTTGTGTGGACACTCGGTCTGCTGCCTCCAAGGCCTTTGGCGAGCGTCTGGAGAGGCCTCTGGGAGCCCTCTGCACCCATCGGGGACACGTGGGGTGGCAGCCCAGCGGACGCGCTTGCCCTCTTCTGCGGCACGCAGGCCCAGGCCGGTGACACAGACGCACGGAAGGGAGGCCGAATGTGCTGGCCAACGCGGGCCCAGGCTCTCCGGGAGCCGGGGGGCTGGGTGGCTTCCTCTGAGCCTTCTTGCCCAGGTTCTGCAGAGGCTTCACAAAAAGTTTTCCTTTTAGAATTAAAAAAATGCTGCAAACAGTAAAAGCATAAGAAAAAGCACAGGAGGCTGACCCCTGCCTCCTTCTGGCCAAAGCCAAGCCCTCCCTCCAGACAGGCTCTGAAAAGGGCCCATGGGCCCCACGGGGCCTCTGAGAGCGGCGAGGAGGTGGGCACTGCCCAGCCGAAGCACTGCCACCAGCCACCGGGCGCGTCTCGCTTCCGTGTGAACGAAGGCAGCGCAACAGAGCGTGATTTCCGGCGCCGGCTGCTGGCCACGGACACACACGGGCCCACGGCAGCCTGGGACGCGGGCCCGAGCTGCCGGGCACCGGACAGCAGCCCGCCTCAGCCGCTCCGGGCGACAGCGGGCCTCTCCCAGGAAGGCTCAGGGTCCCAGGGGCCAAGCACCAGAGGGCCTCTCCCGGGAGGGAGCAGCGGAGTTGGCTGGGACGGGCCGCAGAGTAGGTATTTTAGACCTCGGGGACAGAAATCCAGGGCGATGGCTCAACCCCTCTGCAGCGTGACGGACTCTCTGGCCTCCAGAGCACTGAGTCCCACCGCCTGGTGTGCGCCTGCGGGGCCCATCGGGTCCAGCCTGCGTGCTCGTGCCCGGCAGTGGCACTAACAGCACGACCTTGAACCGCATCGCTGCGGCCTCACGCGAACATGGTGTTTAAACCGAGCAAGGACAGGGACGCTTCGCTGCCTCCCACAGCTGCGCATCGTGCTGCGATCGGAAGAAACTATCTGGGAAGCTCAGAGCGTGAGCTTGGGAGCCTGTTTGTTAACCTGCTGCGGCGTCTCCACGCTCTGAATAATCTCGTGCCTTGTCCATTAACCGCGGGCTCGGGCCGCCCGCGGGAAGCAGAGGCCAGCGCCACAGGGGCGCTGCGTCGTGAGTCTGGGTGACCCTACTAAAAAGAAATGGCTTGTCAGCAGCTCCCGAGTTTACCTTTTCGGTGACGCTCAGAGCCCCCCAGGCACGAGATGCAGACAACATAAAAATGGCCAGCAAACGCCCCCTTCGGGAAGGGCCAGAATCGCGGGCAGCCCCAAGTCACGGGGAGTCACCAGACCCGAGGACTCTGGCAGACGTCGTCTCCGCTCTCTCCTCCGTCCCACAGCCTCCAGGACACTGCACGCTGAGCCTCCTCAGGACTGACCTTCAGAGGCGCAGACACCGGACCTGGCGGGAAAGCGGTCACCTGGGCTCTCGTGTGGTCGCAAGTCGGGGCTCGGCCTCGCGCGAATGGACCCGGCCAGGCCGCTGCCACCTGGTCACAGGCCCCAGCCCCTCGGCCGGCTTCCCTTTGGGCTGATCCCTTCTCAGGCCCCGTCGGGGTCAGGGAACAGGCCACAGACACCAGGGCAACACTCTATCAGCTCGGCCACCACTTAGGGAGGAGAAAACACTTCTTTCCAGAAGCTCCAGAGGAAAACCTGGAGGAGACTCAGCATCTAAGTCACCTGCCCACCCAGGAGCCGTGCTCGGCGGGCACAGGGAGGGTGACGGCCCCATGATGGAGAGGGGGCGCACCGGGGGCTGCATGAGAAAAGTGGGGCTCCCGAGGCTCCCCCAGCTTTTGGGCTCAACCTGAAAAGGCTCCCGGATGCAGGCTCGGGGCGGCTTGCCGGGTTCCCTGCGGCCGGTGACGGGGTGAGAGGCTGCGGGTCAGGCCCAGGGCGGACCCAGCGCGGGGACGGGGGTGGCAAAGCACGGGACCAGCTACCGCGCGGGGGCCTCTGGGGACAGGATGGCAGTCTGAGGGACACAGGTCCCCAGCATTTGTCGCCGCTTCCAGGGACTTCCCATCAGTCCTGGGCTTGAAGACTTGGTCCAGGAATGAGTGGGCGATGCCCTCACTGGGGGCGTTTTGAGGAGAAGAGCTGAAAGGAGGTTTTCCTTTGTACATTTTGAAATGCTCCCACTCAGTCACGAGACGGCTCCGGGCTCCGGGCCCCAACAGCACGCGCCTCCCGAGGGGGCCTCTGTGGACGCTGCTGCATCAGGCCCATGGGTCTGTCTGTCGCCCCCGGTCCTCCCGGCCAGGACTCGCCAGGACAGGCGGGGAGCGTGGCGGAACGGGGCGCCCCACCAATTGGGTGAACAGAAAGGCACGGGAGCAGGAACGGGGAGACAGACAGGCGGGGAGGCTGGAGGCTTCGGGACCGAGTAGCGCAGAGCAGCGCGATGCAGGGGACCTGGGGCCGGCGGCCGCTGTGAAGGACGCTGCGAAGGAAGCCGCAGGCCCCAGAGAGGCGGCGTCTGTGGCCCGACAGTGACAAACAGCAGCTGCAGGAAGGCTGAGCCCTGGCACGAGGGTCCCAGCCGGGGCGGCACACGCTGGCGACCACGCGGCCCCTGTGACGGGTGGTGGCCACTCCTGCTCCACAGAGGAGGGCGCGGAGACACCGGCCGCCCCGCTAGGACGTGGGAAGCGGGGCTGGGGCCCGGGGGAGCCCTGCAACCTGACCCCTTCTCCCTCTGTGCCTGCTGGCGTGGCCGCCACAGCCCTTATCACAGCAGCAGGAACCGGCAGCCTCCGCGTGCCAGCCCCTGGGAGCTTTCCCTGGGCCGGCTCACAGGTGTCACGATGGGCCTGGAGGTGAGACTTTGATTGGCAGGTACCAACTGAAGACACCCAGACAGGTGCTGTCCCAGGTGCTGCTGACCTGTGGCTGAGGAGGGCAGAGGGAGAGAGGGGAGGTGCAACCAGCGAGCCCTAAAAGCATGAGTGACTCACAGGAGGTGAGGACAGAAGCCTGGAGCTCTGAAGGAGCCAACAGAAGGGAGGGGTGTGGGGTGAGGGCCCACTCAGACTCTGGGACCCCATCAAGGCACAGCAAACAGCGGCGAAAGCCACCCACCAGCCCGGCCCTGGGCAGCTCGTCCCTCCACTCCCCCAGGGGCCACCCTCCTGCTTTCCGCCCCAGCAGCACCCGGCTTCCCTCTGGGGACCCCCATCCCCATCTCAGCCCAGACAGCCCAGGGCTAGAAAGGTCCCACCACCTCACCCCTGGGGCGGTGGGCGTGTAACCTGGGGGCCAATCGAAGTCTCCATCCTCACTCTCCAGCACTGATTGGTCAGGGCTGACTCCTGACTGGGACAGGCTGACCCAGCCTGAGTCCCAGGAGGTGACTTTGCTTCCTGGGGAAGTTCCTCTTTGCAGAGATTGTGAAACTACCAGGAGTGCCGGAGAGAGCCTCAGGGACACGCCTGCCTGTTCCCGCTAGAAGGAGCCCACACAGAACAGAGAGGAGCCGGGCGAGCAGGGTGCCAGGGACGGGTGGGAGCAGGAGCCCGAGGAGTGTGACGCCAAGGCTGTTTCCTTCTGGACCAGTGCCTTCTCCTCCGGGAGTTCCAGTGTGAATCTGGTTCCACTTACAACCAAACCTGCGTGATCCAGTGTCGGGGCAGGTGCTGGAGCCCTGGGACGCAGCCTGGCATGGCCGGTCTCCGGTCACGGCCGCCATGGTGAGCATGTCTGCAAATGCTGGGCCCTAGCAGCGCGGGTGCTGCCTCTGCCCCGGGAGGAACAGGAGAGGCCCCCCGCAGTGGATGGTGTCACCCTCACATGCCTAACTCTGGACCTCAGAAGGTGACCTGATGCAGAGTCTTCATGAGACGGTCACGTTAGCTGAAGTCCTTCCACTGGGCCCTGATCCACGGTGACCGGGCTCAGGGACAGATGTGCACGGGGAGGCACAGGAAGACAGCCGCCTGCAGGCTACAGAGGTGGACCCGCGTCCTCAGGCCACGCCTGCAACAGCCGGGGCGCGGGGCATCCACTAACCTGGGAGACGAGAATCCAGGTGGACAGGCTGTCCTGCCACCTGCCGCCTGGACACATGCAGCGGTCACTGCTCTGTCATCCTCTCAGGAGGCAGAAAGTAGCCTCCTGACGTGGTGAGCTTGTCTGCGAGCTAACAGTGCTCACGGTGCCCAGGGCTCAGGCGGCTCAGTGTCAAGTGTCCCTCCCAGGGACCTGGTTCACATCCCAGGGCTGGGGAGCCACCAAGATGAGCAAGCAGCACAGGGAAGTGCTTCCTCCTCCCTCCTCCTGCCGCTGCGCCTTCCCCGGGGAAAGGGGACTCAGATCGCCACAGACCCCAGTGCAGGGAAGCCTGGCGCACAGGTTGGTGCTGCTGCGGCCCAAGTCAGGGTCTGTGGCAGGGAGGGTGCAGCGAGGAGTCACCCAGAGTGGAGCTGAGGAAACTTGCTACTGTGTTTTGCAACTTCCATGGGAATTGAAAACAATTTCAAGCTAACACGAGAAAGTGACAAACCCAGGAAAGTTAGAAAGCAAACAGGCCTCCTCCCCACTGGCTCCCTCTGGCTCCCAGGCCCCAGGAGCCAGCCCCCAGGGCGCGGAACCTTCCAGAACAGGACCCCGGGTGGTGGCGTGGGGGCGGCGAGCTGGTGCTCTGGCAGGTCTCTGTGGATGTGCCTCCTGCCAGCGGGCGGGGGGCGAGAGCCTCCCGGGAGTGAGCGCTGCCAGGAGGACACAGGCCGCATTCACCGGGCCAGGCCGGGGCAGCTCGGCTTCTGGGAAATGCCGCTTAGTTTCCAGCCATCTTTCCTTCTTCTGCAGCGTCCCTGGCCCATCTCAATGGCTGGTCTTGTCCTGGCAGAGCACAAAGCTGCCTTTGCCGGGAGCCAGGAAGAGGCGGGCACAGCTGAGCGGGGTGCCCATGACTGGCCCATTCTCCTCCTGCCGGCCAGCGACTAAGCGCTGCCCCAGGAGCACAGCGTGTAAATAAATCTGGGGCAGAGGAAGTGGGAGAGCAGGGAGGTCGCCGCGGCCGGCCCTGTTCTAAAGTGGCCGCAGAAGCAGAACCTCAGGCAGAATCCTTAAGAGGCAGGGACCCCGTCACTTCAAGCACGTGCTGGGAGCAGCGGTGCGAAGGAAGGGGTGTGGAGCGGCGAGGCGCGGGTGGGCTGGTGGGCGCATGAGAGACAGACGGATGATGGGGAAGAGAGAGAGGAGACAGAAGGGAGGGATGATAGGAGATAGATGACAGAAACGATGGACAGATGATCGGTTCATATAGACAGATGATAAAGAGCTATAAATAGATGATAGATAATAGGTAAAGAAATATAAATGAAAAATAAGAGACTAAAGAGGTATAGATGAGAGAAAATAGTTACAGATAATTTATAGATATAGACAGATGATAGATGACAGTGTTTAACAGATAATACATGTAAATGACAGACAAATACAAATGATAGATTAACAGATACTGTATTGGTGAAGAGCAATAGATACAGATGATCAAGAGCTGATGGATGAAAAAAAGGAATAAAGGGGGAGGCCGAGAGGAGGGGAAGCCGCACGGGACGGGGTGCCGGCGGGAGCCCCAAGTGCAGCGCTGGCCTCTGCGGACCCCAGTGACGCCGTCTCGCCGGCACACCCATCCGTGTCTGCCGGACCTCAGGACCGGGGCCCCATGACGGGGCATCGACCCGCCCGGCCCAGCCTGTCATGTCCACGGCTCCCCACTGCCAGCAGGACAGCGTCCTCTTCCAGGGGCCCAGCCGACCCAGTGGCCACAGCTCCCCCACACCCCCACGCCTCCGAGTGCTCCCCGCTGCTCAGGTCTTCAGCATGGCCCTGCCGGTCTCCACCCACACCTGCCCCGCCCCGGCCACCGCACAGGCTGTCCCCTGCCCTGGAAGAGCCCCTTCACCCCCACCAGCTTCCTGGGCCCATGTCCACGCATCTTCCAAGGCTCCTCTCTGAGCCTCCCACGGAGCGTTCGGCGTAAAAGGCCAGGCAGGGAAGCGGGAGAGGCTGCCTCCTTTTCCGCTGGAGGAGGATGCATATGAAGCACGGCTGTTTTCTGGGAGCACCAAGAACACCTTGGTGCCTGTCCCTGGAAGAGATGGGCCAGGCGGAGGGCTGGGGTCCCCAGCTGTGAAGAGGGCCAGTCAGCACCCTCCGAGCACACACTGTGTGGCCAGCGCTGGCCAGACAGCGCCACTGTCCTAACCACACGGTGCAGAGTCCTAAAGTTCCCCTTTACAGGCGGGAAACTGAGGCCGAGGAAGAGAAGCAGACCGCTGGACAATGCTGGAAGGACTCAGCCAGGCCGCGTATGCAGGGCGGAGGCATCCCCACCCCGTCCGACTCCTGCCACCAGGGATCTTGCAGCTTAAAGGGCCACTGACTTTTAAAAAAAATGGTGCCCCCACCTCCTAGAAGAGCATTTGTTTTCCTTCCCTGCCTGTATTTTTGAAGGTTGCACCTCACAGGGGCCCACGGTCCCGAGGGTGCTGGCGACTCTTTCTGGTCGAAGCTGCTGTAAAACAAGAACTCACACAGACGCTGCCTCCGGGTGAGTATAACGAGAGGCTGGTCTAACTCCAGGCGTCTCCTGCCGCAGGCTGAGCAGCTCGCGGGAGCTCGTGTGTCTCCCAGGGGCTCAGGGCCACCCTTCGCCTGGCCAGAGATGGGCCAGCAGGGACCGCAGGACTGGAGGGGGACAGTGTCCCGTCAGCTTCCCAGACAGCTGAGTCCGGAGGCCCCTCTGCGCGATGACGCTTGAGGCCTCTGGCAAACAGGAGCGTCGCCGGCCCCGTGCCCAGCACGCACCAGGAGAAGGAGCGGTCCTACCCCACCCTGTCAGCGGACATTCGCGCGCATGTGCTGGGCACTGAGCGCTGATGTACATCCAGTGGGTGGTCTGGGCAGGCCATCTTCCCCACAAGCCCCAGAGCCACCACTCAGGAGGCAGGGCTGTCACCTCCCCAGTCTATGAGGAGGAAACCGAGGCAGCGCCTGAGAAGGGCACTTGCTGAGGTCATCAGGGAGCAGGCGGGGCCGTGGCTCCAGCTCCCGGCGGGCAGGCTGGACCTGGGCCAGGCAGCTGTGCGCAGCGGGAGGTGCTGGCCGCTGACCCAGGCCCATCCAGCCTGCGACCCCGGTAAAGGCGGGGAGAAGGGCTAGCCGTCAGCACGCACACACACACAGGTGCACGCGCACATCAGGGCACACACGGGCGCGATGACTCATTCCCCCAATGACTTGACAAAAATAAGCACCAGAGGCTAAAAGAAGGTTACCGCCTGAAAGACAGATGGCGAAGCTGACCTTAAAAGAGCTGCTGGCCGGTCCCTGGGCTGTGCCTTCCCCAGACAAGGACAGGCCTCTGCTCTGAGGAGGAAGGATGCTGCAGAAGGGAGGAAGGACTTCAACCCCAAGTGAGTCTGCAAAGGAGACGAGCTGTGTCCTCCAGCCTCCTCGCTTCTTTCCTGCTCAGCATCCCGACCTCGGCGCCGGGGTCTGGCTCAGAGGCCTCACCGCCCCCTCCGCACGCCAGGGCCACCCGCAGAAAGACACGGAGCGGTCTGGACAGCTAGGAGAGGGCGGGCATGAGGACACTCTGCTCCCAGACACCTGGGGAGGGACGGGAACCTGCCTGGGGCCAGAGCGACACTTGAACCAGAGAGATGGGCATGTGGAACGCGCCCTGACCCTGCCCCCAGTCCCAACGCCAGGACAGTCTCCCGCACACCCGAGGGGACAGGGACCACACGGTGGTGGCTTCACCAATCCCGGAGGAGGCTCAGGGACAGCAGCCTGTCCCAGGAGAGTCGCTTCTGCCAGGTCCCCACCCCAAACCCCCTGGGAAGCAGGGGTGGACCCCGGCACTCCGGGTCAACACTGTGCAGTCGTGTCTTAAGGCAAAGACAAGGGGCCTTGGAGTCCCAGGGGGCGACGCAGGGTCAGGAGCCCAGGCCCCACGCCTGCCCCGCGTTCAGTTGGTAAATGCCCTGCTCCTTGTCTCCCCACCACGACTACACGGAGCAGATCACCCCTGCGTCGTGCTACTTCGTCTCAAGACAGAACCAGCTACCGCAGGTGATGGTGCGAAAGAGGAGTGAAGAGTGAGAGGCCGTCGCCCCCACCTGCACCTGCTCAGCCCCCAGCCCACCCCGTGGCTGCAGAGCGGGCTCCGCTCAGCGACAGCGCAGCCGCTGTCCCGCAGGGGCCAGACTCGCCTTCAGCCTTGACCTCTGACTTGGGCCCTTCGCACACCCTCCCTGTCTGGCCCCAGCCCCGCGCCCCCGCGAGGTTGCCGGAGAGGGCCCCCCGGGCCTGAGCCAGCTGTGGGCGAGGGGCAGTCCTCCAGGGGTGTGTGACCCCTGGGCGGTGTGACCCTCAGGCCAGGGGGCCCCTTCCGTAAGCACCACGGCAAGGAACCCAGGTGGACACACAGGGAACTGGGAGTCCACACCACCGCCCGGGACCAGAGCACCTTCCCACGCTCACGGGCCAAGGCTTTTCCAGAGGCAAGAGGCGCGGAGAGCGGCGGACGGCTCTGGGACCTCGAGTCCAGGCTCCGGGCCCCCACTCCACAGGTGCAAGTTCAAGGAGCCTGACACCACCCTCACTTACAGGAGGGGGAACCACGCCTGGGACATTAGGCGGCCACGCTCACACCACGCAGGCCCAGACAGGCTGACACCCATGTGCCTGCCAGCGCCCCTCAAGACCTGCCCCGCTGGCCTCCCGAGGTCAAGGCTGTGTGGCGGACGGGCAGCAGGAGATTCCAGCATGAATCCGCGGAGGCCCTGAGTTCACGGGGAAAGGGGCCCGTGGGTGGCCCACACGCACGCCCTGCTCACCCTGCCTGTGTCCACGTGGGCTCGCCTGCCGTTCCACCAACGGGAGGAGTGTGTCCCCCTTGACTTCGAACTGACCAAGTGTCCACTCTAACGGAATGAGGTAGAAACAAAGGCCCTGGACCCTAAGCGGCTCCAGGCAGTGACGCGAGACTGACGGTGGCACCGGGGCCGCGCTGGCGACAGCCCGAGACCCTCCCTGCCCGAGAACGGCCTGGCCCACGCCGTCTGAGAGGGCGTCCTGGCACCGCACTGGTCATAGTGTCCCGAGTCCCAGCCCCAGCCCCAGCCCCAGGGTGGGCATGTGCCCTGCACATAGCGGGGCTCCTGCAGAGGAGCCAGCAAAACTCATGCCCTCGCGGTGACCTCTGCCGTGACGCTCCCGGCCCCAGGGATGACTGCCACGCTCGGTGACATCCAACCCCGGCTCCTCTGTGGCATCAAGAAACGTGATTTCCAAGCAGAGCCTGTGCCCCAAGCACCCGTGAATCTGACCGGGACATGAAGAGCGAGGCTGGGCTCATCCAGGGCACCGTCCTGACTTGACCAGAGCTGCGCGAGTGGGCATGCTGGGGTCCCCGGCGCTGCGCACGCAGAGCCTGCTGACCGGCGTGCCGAGGTCAGCCACGGCCCGCTCGTGACTGCAGACGCCCGTCCCGGGACCACGCCGCCTGGTGTCTTCCTGCCAAAGCTCCTTTGTGGCACATCCTTCTGACTTTATTCAAACAGCCGGAGCGAGCAATCACCACCAGACAAATCTCCGCGAAGCAACGTAACATTTCAGGGACGCATGGATCCAAAAAGCAAAGCAGTAGCTGCAGCTCACCAGGAGGACAGCTGAGTCCCTTGGCGATTTAAGCAAGTTACACAGGAGATGCCGCCTCGGGGTGGGCAGTCGGGGGTCCACTCGGTCCGCTGAGGGCCCCACCGGCCGCCGGTTTGCGCAGATTCCCTGCCTGGCTGTTGACCAGTGTCCAAGTCTGCTGACGCCCGATAGGAAAGGTGTCTCCCAGGCCACCGCAAATGAGCGGCTTAAACATACCAGGCGCAGCCTCGTAAAGACAGAACCCTCGCCACCGCTGCTGCTGGAGGATTCTCTGCCTTCACCTTGCCTGACTCTCCATCAACAGATCTTGTCTCGATGGCCATTCCGGTTACATGAACTGGCGGCAGGGAGGGCGCCAGGTCTGTGCACGCCGGGGACTCGAGACACACACACAGCCGCGAGGGGGACTGTCTGGACAAGAAGGGTGGAGCACTAGCAGCTGGTACCTGCGCAGGTAATGAAATCCTCCAGGAAGACGCAACAGGAAGTGGGCGTGGCAGAGTCCGGGAGGGACCACGGGTTGGGCGGGGCAGTTCAGTGGGCGGGGCAACTGGAGTGGGTGGGGCAATCGGAGTAGGCGGGGCATCCAGAGTGGGTGGGGCAATCGGAGTGGGTGGAGCAGTTCGGTGGGCGGGGCAGTTGGATGAGCAGGCCATCACACCCACTTGGAGTCTAATCTCTTCCCATTAGAAGCCCTTGAGTGGGCCCCTCAGCCTTCCTGGCCCTCTGACCCAACCCCCAGGGTTCAGAGATTACGAGAAGCCTGATGGCCCCGTGTGTAATTCTCGGTCTCCTTGCCTGGGCAAATGTGATCAAATACCACGTGGATGGGCAGAATGTTTAGGCTCAGGTCACAACTCTAGTCCAACCTTTAACTTCTTAGTAAAGGGACGGCACAAAACAGGACAATGACTCCAGCCTTCCCCACGCCTCTTTTCCAGGGAGATGACACGGCGCAGCCTGCTGGCCACGGGCAGCCATGTAACTGCCCAATGAGCACTCGCCCTGCCTCTTCTCTCCCGGAACAGACAGATAGGCACCGCCCGCCAGGACCGGCCCCCTGCGGCACCCTTGGGTCAAGGAGGAGCAAGTGGAGGTCACCGGGAGGAGCCCAGGAAGGAGGTCGTGCCCTCCACGCCATCTCCCCTGCTTCCTGCAGAGAAAGCATACTCGTCGCTGCTGGTACCATGACTTTTGAGGACCCGGCGCCAGCAGGGCACTGACCCCTGGGCCCTGCACTGCACCCGAGACACCAGTGCAGGGCAGTGCCCGTGAGAGGGGTCAAACCAAACAGTGACCTCTTCAACAGGGCTGTTCGGACTTTCTCGACGGGAGGCCAAACCAACCCCGACCTGACAGGCTTGCCAGCATCTGAAGTCACACCTGACCCCAGCGTGGGGAGATCCAGCTCGGGGCGCTCCAGGGGCCCTCCGGCGGCGCCCGGGCTCTAGAAGCGCCCCGCTCCCCGACCAGCCATCTGCCACCTGCCTGCCCTGCGGCACTGAGTAGGGCCCGCGTCACACCCGCTCACCGAATAACCTCGGCGCCCGAGGTCAGGCATGAATGTCTCACATCGTCTGGGAAACGTCGCTGGATTCGGAAGTTTTCTGGTGGCATCTCACATCTGCCCGTGACCCAGGTGCTGTTGACGCACTGGTGAGAGCAGACCAGCCCCTGCCACCATCGCAGCCCACAGCAGCGGCCATCACAGGACTGTATCACAGTGACCTTCCCAACAGCCACCTTCTCTCAGAGCTCACAAGCAAACTCACAACATGGAACAATGAAAAATAAAATATACATTCAAATCCGGATTCAAGACCACTCAAGCTATCCCTTCTTTGCAGGGCCAGAGTCACGGGGTGCCCAGGGACAAAGCTATCCCCTGTCCCATTAGGATAGGAGGGGCAGGGAACAGACATGCAAGGGCACCCATCACTTTCTGTGATGCGTGTGCAGAGCCCCACCCAAAACTCCAAGTGTTTTAACTCCATGGCTTTTCTTTTTCTACAGCATCCAGCTTTATTTTTAATAACCTCGAAGATGCTGACAAGGTAATTACTACGTAGTTGTGTGGCTAATGATGCAGACACTCTGAAGGGGCCAGAGGGGTCCCCAGAGCGCAGGGCTCCAGAGTAAGAGAGCGAACCTTCTAGGAATAAACTTGGAAAACCCGGTGACTGAGAAAAGAGGACCCATATCGCATCACCCCCACGCGGGGCCTCATCTCCCCCATCACCCCTGTGCAGGGCCCCTGTCTCCCATCACCCCCAGACAGAGCCCTCATCTCCCATCACCCTCAGACATGGGCCCCATCTTCCATCCCCCAGGTAGGGGCGTCCTGTAAGGGGTCAGGCAGAGGAGGGGCTCGCCGGGCATATTCTGAGAAACACCCAAGCTGCAGCAGGGACACAGGAGGGAGAGAGGCCACGACCTGGCGCTGAGGCTGCAGGAGAGAAGGTGATGGTGGTTGGAGCAAGCGTGTGGCCCCAGGTGGCCTGCCACGCTGGGCAAGGGGCTTCAGGAGAGGGAGGCTGCCGGGAGACAGGAGGACCTGTCTGCAAGGAGGGCCTGGTGGGGACACATCTGTGCTTCTGTCCACAGCTCAGGAGGGGAGTGAGGGCCCCTCTCCACCAACAGGCAGCCCCCGCCTCATCGGCTAGATGCTGGTGTCTGGGGCTTCTGCCCATGTTTCTCCCAAACGGAACCCCCCCTTGTGGCATGTGCAGGCCACGCCCAGAGGACAAGTCCAGCGAGTGGCAGATGGGGCACCGGGAGAGGCGAGGCCAGCGCAAACTAGAGCGGGCAGGGCGGGGCTGCCTCCCGGGCTCGGGTGCACAGGGGTCTGCTGGGCTGGCGCCGCAGGCTGAGACAGAGGATGGAAAGGGGTCAGCGGACACAGCCCTGAAGCTCGGGGGCCAGCAGGTTGGGGCTACACGACACACAGAAGTTGTGTAGAGAGACGGGTCACAGAAAAGGACTAGACTCAGGTTCTCCAGGTGCAAACCTGACTGTCCCCATGGCCCTTGGGACCCTGCTGTGCCCCCACAGACCTGCGGAGCAGAAGCCTTGGGCCTCCCCTGCCCTCGGTGAGCCCGCACACCCGGCTCTGAGGGTGAACCCACGTTGGTGAACCGCCAGGGATGGTGGCCCTCAAGGGACAAAATCTGTCCAACCAGGGTGTCATCTGGTGCACAGAGGCCCGGAATGCTGCTCAACACCCCCTGTGTCACAGGCTGGGACTGTCCCCCAGCAGAGAGCACCTGTGTCCAGGTGCCAGCTGAAGAAACCCTGCTCAGGACAGAGGTCCTGCCCACCAGCTGGCATTGGACCGTCCTGCACAGAATCTGTAAAACGCTGTCCTGGGCTCAGTGTGGGTCCCAGCATCTGGGAACCGGGTCACCTTGGGCCAAGAGCTGACGTGGACGAAGAGGCAGCAAAGAGCAGCCCCATAGGAGACCAGGTGAAGGGCTGGCATTGGGGACAGTGCAGAAAGTTGCCCGAGTCGGCAAATAACCATGGAGGGGGTGACACGGGGCTCGACGAGAAGACAGTCCCAGAGCAACTTCTCCACTGTGTGAGGGGCAGAGCCCCCGGCTGCCTGAGAGTGAGTGAAGGAAGAAGGCAGACGCCTCCTGCGCGGAGGAAGGAGAGGTCCTGGGTGCCTCCTTACCTCTGGAAAGTACATCCTTGCAAGAAGGCCCAGCCCACCTGTGAGTCTAGAGTGGCGTCACCTGGAAAGTATTTCCCAGTAGAACGTCCCAAAGACAAGCACGTGACCAAAGAGGCGCGAGCTCCCTGTCCAATGGGGCAGGCCAGCAGGCTGGTCACGTGGAGAACTGCTCCCCATGCCCGCCCTTCCTGCTTCAAGCCCCCGGGTTCACTTCTAACTTGACGATTTTAATACTTTCCTGCAAGAATGCCCCTGCTTCACGTGATCCACAAATGTGAAACTGCCTGATGCTTGTCAGTAGGCCCTAGCACTCCAGACAGGCAGCTGGATGCTGCACCCAGATACCTGTACCTGGGCCCCATTTTGACTCTCTGAAGCAGACAAGAGCTCAGGTGGTCATCCCCTGCTGATGTCACTTCATTGGGACGTCCCAGCCTTCACCTCTCTCCCCAGTGGTCCAGCCCCAGCCCTCTGTCCCCACCCACAGAGACATCAACTCACAGACAGCCGAAAAGCTAAAGTCTCCCTCATTTCCATGTCAAGTTTGCCTCTTTTCACTGCCCTGGAGACAAAAGGAACAGGGAAGGATTTGTGACGAGCCACTCAACTTCCATGGAATAATCATGGCTGTACATCTCCCACAGAGAGAGCCAATCCATCATGGAGAGCGGAAGGCTTAATCCTCGATTTCTAATAAAAGGATTAATTAGAGCCGTAAGGGGCTGCTCAGGGCGGCCTCTGCGTGAAACTCCAAGGAAATTAACTTGCCCTCCCAGAAGAGAAAAGCCGGGATTTCCTCCGGCTGGTACCTTAGTTTGACCAAATGACACAGTGTCAACAGTCCTAACAAAGAAATCTCACACGCCTGGCATGGCCTTATTGTTTAACATTTCAAATTGGGCCTGGTGTGCACAGAGCTGCTTTTAATAGGTCTTTCTTGCCAGTGTGTTGGGGGTTGGGGGGGCAAAGGCATCCTCCCCACAAAGCACTGGACCCAGCCGGGGAATTATCTGAACTGTGATGCCCCCAGGTAATGGGATCAGGGCTGCTTGGGGTCTTGCGTTTAGAGTGAGTGAGTCTTCATGGAAAGGTAAGGGCGACTGCTGGTGAAAGCAGACTCAGCAGAGGGGCTGTGCTTCTCTGAGCTAGGAAACTGAGCCCTGTGGCTTGCTACCCAAACACCAGCTTTGATTCTTTTTTTGAAGCCTACATTTCAGAAGCTCGACTTCTCCCTGTGAAGTGAAAATTGCCTTCTGGTGGAGAAAGGTTTTAATGATCACTTTGCTTCCTGCGTCTCCATGGTGACAAGGCGCACTCAGCCCTCCCAGCCCCCTCTATCAGGCCTTTCTTCCTCTCCGGAAAGTAATCAATCAAGCCATCTAGAAGCCTTTGTGTCCAGATTTATCACCTAAGCGATTGGCGCGGCCAGGGGCCGAGGGAGCGGCTGAGTCCACAAGGTGTCATGAAAGCGGGCCCCCTGCCCCCGGCGCCCCGCAGCAGCACCGAGCACACCTGTCCAGGGAGGCGGGCAAGCGCCCAGGTGCGCCTGGCCCGGCCCGGCCTGAGGGGCGCCCAGGGAGCCCGTCTGCGCTGCTCTGCGCGGGTGGCGCGGGAGCGCGGCCCTGCCCCGGCGGGCGGGGACGCCCATCGCGGCCTCCGGCCCCCAAGCCGGGCGGGGAGGAGGGCAGCGCCGAGCCAGCACTGGGCGGAGGCGGCCACAGGTCTGACGTGTCCCCCAGCTGGTCAGCAGCCCAAACAGGGAAGCCCCTGGGCGCAGGCAGCCTTGCCCACCAGCCAGCAAGGAGCGCCGGTGCGGAGCGCCCGGTTCTGCCCGGGAAATAGGCGCCTTTCCGGACAAAGGGCTCCGCGGCGCCCCAGCCCCGCGACGGGGACGTGGACTGCGGCGCCCCGCCGGCCCCGCGGTACCCGGACGCGCAGCGCGCGGAGCAGCGGGCGCCCCGGCCCGGTCCCGGCCGCCCGCCCACCCGCCCGCCGGCCTCGTTACCTGGGTTCTCCCCGGCGTCCGCGGAAGTGGCGGAGGACTCGGTGAGGACGCTGGGGTCACTCTGCGAGCGGCCCCGCGACACGAGGCAGCCGCCCCCGTCCTCGGACTCGGCCATGGGCCCGGCCCCGAGGCGGCAAGTTGGATGGAGCCGCGAGGGATCACAGCATCCGAGGCTGCCAAGGTCACCGGCGAGGGGGCTGGAGGGGGCGTCTTTTTTAAAAAGCAAAATCCAAAAGAACCGGGCAAGGGAAAGAGCCGGAGGACACCGCCGGGCTGGCTTCAGGGCGAGGAGACAAAAGCCTTGTGGCCGCAACCAGGCGCATCCCGGCGTCGCGGCCTGGCTTTGTTATTTATCCGTATTTATTCCCATTCTTCAGTCTCTATTCCAGGGGAAAAAAAAAGTTGAACCAGGAAATAAAAACTTTTTCTTGTCAGCATTTATTGCCTGCTTGGGTCAGAGGGAGATGTCCAGGAATTTCTGGGGGTGCTCCCTCCCCCCACCCCACCCCCCACCCCCCCCAAGGAAAAAGGAAAAAAAGAAGAATCTTTGCTCTTGCAATTGCTTTAATCTGAAAGCTGTTCTTGGAGCATCTGTTGGAAAACATTAGGATTCTCCCATCATGCCCTGCGAGAGGAGCATGACGTCAGAGCTCGGGGAGCGAGAGGGGGCGAGAAGATGGGGAGGGGTCTCCACTACCTGAGCTGCCTGCTGCCTGGGGGCAGCGCTGGACCCTGCTGTTTTGCAGAGAACTGCCCACCCTGACCCCTGCAGGGTTCTAGAGGCCAGAATGCAGCCCTGAGGGCTCCCTCCCTCCCCAGCAGGGGGAGGAGACCCTGGCACCTCCCTTGGAGGCAGGGCTCAATCCCCAGCAGCTTCAAACAGCTGCTTTCCTGGCCTGTCCCCTCTGGGGGATCTGGAGCCAGAGTTCTGCTGCCCCGGCTTCAACAGGGGCGGCCCACTGAGGAGTTTATCCCCAGGGACCGCACCCCCTCCCCACCAGCCACCCCTCCTTCCTCCAGGCCCTGCGTGGGAAGAGACGTAAGAGGGCACCCGGTGCCTTCCAGCAGGCTTCCCCCAGACACCCTGATGAAGCTGCTGGGGCAGCCCTGGGCTGCCAAGGTGCTAACAAGCAATTCTCACCATTCCTGGAGGGGGGAGTGGGGTGCTGCCTTGTCTAGTGAGTCAGGACGCCAGGAAGGGCGATGAAGAAAAGCATAAAGGAACAGTGGAAAAGCGTGGGCAACAGCAGTCTGCTCTGGAAGGTGCACGGCAGAGGGGCATTGCACCAGAGACCCAGACGGAAGGGGCGCAGGGACAGCAGCACGGTGCTCCCCACCCAGGGCCTGCTGCTTGCAGCCGTGAGCTGAGCCCCTCCATAGGTGAGGGACTGAGGTCCTGCAGCTGGAGAGAACAGCGCGGGACTGGGATCTTCCCAGGGCTGCTCCTTCTCCTGCGTGTCAGCCAGTGTGAGAAACAGGTTTATCTAGGGCACATGGGGCACCTGGAAAGTGCTGGAGGACCTGAGGACCAAGGAGACAGCCAACAGGGGACAGGACGGAAACATGGCGGATGCACCAGAGGGAGCTGCCGTGTTAGCAGCAGTTCTCCACAGAGGGCAACCACTCTTCCACTACTCACCCACTCACTCATGCACACACACCCACTCACTCACCCACCCACTCATCCGCTCACTCACTCACTCACTCACTCAGCCACCCACTCACCCATTCATCCACTCACTCATGCACACACTCATCCACTCACTCATGCACACACTCACCCACCCATTCATCCACTCACTCACGCACACACTCATCCACTCACTCATGCACACACTCACCCACTCACTCACCCACCCACTCACTCATCCAGTCCTCCATAGAAGGCAGTCACTCACCCACTTACTCCTTTATCCATTCACTGTCATCTACTCACTCATTCAATCATCCACTCACTTATGAACTCATTCATCCTCTCACCCATCCAATCACTCATTCATTCATCCACTCACTCGTTCATAGTTCACTCACTTATACACTCATTCACTCTCATCTACTCACTCACTGACTAATTCATTTCATTCATCCACTCATTCACTCATCCACTCATTTATTCACTCATGATCCACCCACTCGCCTGACCACTCATTCACGGAACAATCCTCAGAGTCCTAGTGTGTGCCAGGCACTGTGCCAGGCATTAAGGCTCCAACAGCGATCACATGCAGAAACACCCCCAATGGCTCTTCCAGGATAAGGATGCTCAGAGCGGTCACCAAGAGGTCAGCAGATGACCCCCAAATTTAATCAGTTGGCAGCAAATCCCATGGAAAAGCACTGTTTACAGTAGCTGAGATACGGGAACAAGCGGCGTGCCCACGGACGGATGAGTGGTGAGACCTGGCACCGCGCCACCCGGCACGGACGCAGACGCAGCCACGCGTGGGGCACAGAGGGCACGCTACTGCGTGAGGCGCGTCGGAGGGGGAAGGTAAATACTGGACAATTTCACCTGCACTCAGAGAATTAATGCAAATAAACCGATAAAAGTAACTTCTGGACTATGGGAGAAAAGCCGAGGCAGTCAAGGGGCAAGGGGGAAAGGGAATTTTCTTGTTCCCCTTTCTTTTCCTGTCTTTGTCGTTTACTGCCTGGCTGTTTTCATTAATCACGACACACACAAAAAATATTTCCTCAAAAGTGATGTATATATACTTGCGGTAATAATGATGAACCTGATTGTCCATCTTGATAATGGGCACCTGGGGGTTCGGTCACCATTTCCTACTAACTCTCTTGCACTTTGACGTGTGCATAATAAAGAAGATCTTTATGAGAGAGACAGAACACGGACAGAGTGCCGGGCACCCCGCGGGTGTGAGGTGCCAGAGCTCAGCCTCCACTCTGCTGAGCAGTGTCCCCCTCCTGGCCCAGACTGATGTCCTTCCAGGGTCACCTCTCATCCTTGATCAGACAGCCCCGAACAGTGTCTTGAAGGACTGCTAAGACGCAGACCACGTCTGAAGCGTGTCCCCTCTACAATTACGTGTGGGGAAGGCAAGACGGGGCTCCCCCAGCTGGGGCGTGGTGCCGTGTGACAGCGCGGCAGAGGGGACCCTCCCAGTGGGAAGCTGTCATCGAGAAAGGGCTGCACGCCCAGAGCCACCACATGTCCTCAGAGTGGCTTTAGTCCTACCCAAAGTGCAGGTGGACGAGTCTCCACCAGCCATCAAATAACTGAGTGCGAATTAAGCAGACACGTCAAGGCAGGGGTGTTGGGACAGCACAGCGCTGAGGTCCCCAGAAAGAGGCAAAGGGCAGGCGTGAGCGAGGCTGGAGAGGGGCAGCCCAACACAGGGTCTCCTCCTCCCGTTAGGATTCAGCTCCCAGGATGGTGAAAAGCCGCTGGAGGGAGGGAGGGAGGCAGGGAGCCTGGGGCCACCACTGATGGAGGAGGGTCAGCAGCCAGGGATGGGGCAGGGAGGTGACCAGAGTGGCCACTGTCCAGGCTGCAGACACTGGGCAGGTGGAGTCAGCGTTCCCAGAGGTGGTCCAGCCGGCTCCTGGCGGAGGATGAGAGGGAGAGGAAATGAGTGACGCCTCGATTTTTGCTTTTTGATGAGTCACTGGACAGGTGGAGGTGGAGTCTGATATTGACCAGGGTGGGCGTGATGTCATTTCCTGGGTGGGAAGATCGGAGAAGGGGCAGGATGGGGCAGAAGGGGGCCCCTGCTGGACTCCTGCATTGGATGTGATGGGCGGGTCTGCGGTCCTGGCCAGCACCCCAGACTCAGGGGGACCGTGCGCTCCGCGGGGGGTGACGGGAAGGGCACTTGTTCTGGGTGCCAGCGGCCGGCCCAGCTCCCCTTTCTAGGCCTCTGCTGCCTCCTCCATACAAGGATCATGGCTGCTGCTGTCCCACCTCCCACGATGGCCATTCTGGGTGTCAAGTGGCCGGTGCTGAGCCAGCCCTGGTGGTGACCCTCACGCACTCTCGCTCGGCTCCAGCTCCAGCCACTCCGACTGGCGAGGGCCCCGTGCACACCCACCGTCCTGCTGGAGGCTACGGCGGACACAGTGGGCACTGGGAATCGGGCCGGGAGTCAGCAGGCGCTTACGCAGCTCACTTGGCGTTGAGTTTTCTTCTGCCACAGCCTACTCACGTCTTCCTGGGACCCCCTCATGCCCGATGACCCCTGGAGAGCTGAGGGACCAAAGATCGGGTGGCTGTGACGTCAGCACCGCGAGCTCTGGGATCTGTCACCCGAGAACACGCGTGGCACGCGGGCGTGCCGGAAGCAGACAGTGGGAGAATGAACGAGCACATGCCTCCAAGCACAGCGCACACGGCTCCAGGAGCAGGGCTCGGCCTCCGCGTCAGCTCCGGGAGGTGGCCACCACCCACCCCTCTCCAGCACAGGCCTCGTGGTTTCTTCTGGGGGCCCCAGGGACTGCCTTTGCTCAGCATGGGACAGAACTCTACCAGCAAACTCCAATCACTTATAAGAACTGCCCTAGTCAAGCCTCCTCCATCTCTGTCCAAACTCCAAGGGAATCAGCTGGAAAGGGACAAAAGGGCAAACTTCCAGAGAGGGAATTCAGGGGCCAAAAGGGAGCCAGCCTTGGAGACAAAAGCATTGGGTCCATAAGGAAGGGAGCCGCGCTCTCTGCCGGCCACGGGAGAAACTGCACCCAGCACAGGCACCCTGCGCCTTCCAGAAACCTGGTGTCCTGGCCTTGAACTTGGCTTACTGACCCCTTTGACTCCATCCTGATGGGGCCTCCACCTGAAGCTGTGTCCACAGGCTGCCCAGGGTGGTCCTCGATGCAGAAGCCTTTCTAAACAACTCTTCTCAAACAAAAGCCTCCATCTCTCCAGGGGTGCTCCCCACCCCGAAAGGCATGCAGAGCTGGCAAGGGGCACAGGTGGAGTGCCCACGGCTCCCCAGAGGTGCTGGCCCCTCAGAGCGGCGTCCGTTCCCGGGCTGTCTCGAGAACCCGCCTGAGCGGGACTTGGAGACCCGGCACTTTCCAACGGTGTGGCCCTGGCTGACACAGAGCGATGAGTGCAGGGGAGCCTGCGGGGGGCACTGGGCTCAGTCAGGGGGTGCCCTCCCCAAGTGCCGGCTCCACCAGGCCAGAGGGCCTGCTGTGTCAGACATTTGCCCCCTGCCCTCCAGGTGACGCGGGACGGTACATGGGGTGGTGCCAATGGGGACAGAAGGGGCAGATGGCAGATGCACAAGCAGGGTTGTGGGACCCTCTCAAGAAAGGCAGAAGCACCCCTTATCTGTGTTGGCCACCTCTGCTCCCCAGGGCACTCCTGCAGCCTCCCCTGAAGGAGTAAAGGGACTAAAGGGAGCCAGGCCTCCGCTGAAGCCTGTCACCTGGGCTCTCAGCCACTTACACACAATTCTCACTACATGCCAGGCGTCAGTCTAAACACTTCATGCTCATGGACATGGCTGGCACTGAAAGCAGCCAAGCACGGTGGCCTCACAGGTCCCCGCCTGGATGAGACAAAGGGCTGTGGCACCGGCGGGTGGGGTGCAGAGCTGCTTAAAACCCAGGACTCCGCTCCTGCGCTCAGACGCCACTGCAAACACACCCTGAGTGGAATAGGCTTGGACCTCGAGTTTTTCTGACTCAAGGAGAGAAGGGAGAAGGAGCAGGAGGAGCAGGAGCAGGAGGAGCAGGAGCAGGAGGAGGAGGAGGAGGAGGAGGAGGAGGAGGAGGAGGAGGAGGAGGGGGAGGAGGAGCAGGAGGAGGAGGAG
>RJWH01005806.1:0-68025 GCA_004363575.1 Solenodon paradoxus | reverse complement strand
ACATGCCTGTTGGGGCTTGGATCAAGCTGGTACTACAGACTTTGGGCCACTCTTCCAGTCCTCTGCTTTTTCTTCTAAGATGGCTCTAGGTAAAAAGCTTCCAGGTTTGCAACCACCCAGAAATAGAGCAATTTCAATCTTAGTGGGGGTGCTGCGGCTGACTTTTCTGGAATTCCAACCATCTGCTGCATTCCTCCCCTCCCCTTGCAACCATTCACTTAAACTGCCCCCTTGCTGCCACAGAATCATAAACATCTGAGGCCCCAAACCATGGCAAAATGGGGTAATCGCGCTTTATTTATGTTGTTTTATTTTATGAGTGGGATGGATGGGTAGAGAGAAGGGGGAGAAGAAACAAAAAGAATCTTCTAAATTCTATTGTTACTCATGAACTCTGAATAAGAAAACTTCCTTCAAAGATTATTTGTTTAGGTGTTTGCTGATATTAATTTTTCTGGAAAGACTAGCCAGCTAGAGCTTAGCTTATTGTCTAAAGTTCATCATTCACTCATCAAAGCTGTTAGGAATGAAGGTAAAACCTCACTTGTACCCATTACAGAATCAATTTTGGTCCAGTCTTACCGTATGATGAAGCAACTCTCAGCAAACACGGCGCGAGCCCATGGAAGTCATACTTCTAAATCTAAATGGAAACCTCCCAGGAAAACGCTTTTAACTGACTGAGAGCTATTGCCAAATAATTTCTTTTGTAGCAAGAAGGGGATACAGTTTTTCACCTACCCAGATCAATACCTTTCTGACTTGGAGGCACAAATGTTTCTTTGCTCTAGAGGTTTGAAAATGATTCCATTCCTGGAGAGGGTTTTCATTTAATCACTGTCATGTGACTGGACAAACAAACGTAATAGACTTGGAACTTCTGGGAAACACTGCTGTAGAAGACATAGCTGATGCGTCCAGGTGGAGTATGGTTTGGTCATTGCCTTTGGACAGCACATCCACATACATCCCAAGGATTCAGATTCCCATTCTGGATCCTGGAAGAATATACAAGATGAACAATTAAATAAAAAATATACAAAATGCTGCCTTTCATCACTATTCCTGCCTGTATTTTTCTTTAAAAGAAAATAAGAAAACATAGTTCTCTATTTCTAGGTACATGGCAAATTTTACCTCCTTATCCCATTATTGTGTATCAGTCATAGAATTCTGACCAATGAAATCTAAGATGAAATTACATGAGGCAGTTCAGACCAGAAGATTTAACAGGAGGGTATGTCCTGGTGACCTAACGTCTATTACACGCTGGGAGCAGTCCCACATACACCCAGGGCAACGACCAATGTGAACAACTAAATAAAAATAAATTGCTTCTTCCTCCTTTTTCTTTCTGCTTGCCTACTCCTCACCTTCATTCTGGCCTGCACCTTTCCTCTAAAAAAAGAAATAAAATCAAAACTTAGCAACAGAACTAGATAAAATCCTGCATTCTCTTCCTCATCATCATAGAATCTGAAGTTCTCTTTAAAATGAAAGGGTCAATCTGTCTTGGTCCATTACATGGAGCCTGCAAATCTGCCAGATGAAGTGTAAGCATGTAATTGACTTGTATTGTTTTAACCCAGTAACATTTGTAGTTTATTTGTTATAACACTACAATCTATGCTACCATGATGGCTATGCTTTTCATGTTCTTGAAAATACACATAAAAGGCAAGAAGGAACAACCTCTGTCCCTACCTTGGAGACTGTTTTATGAGAACATGACAGTTGGGGCTGCTGAGGCCATCTTGCGATCAGTAAGTACAGACAAGATCAACTCATTTCAGAGGAGAAAGCCAACAAATAAAAACATAAAGATTTGGGGATTCTGATAAGATCATTGAATCACAGAATTAAAACTAGAAGAATCACTCACCAGATTTCTTACGTGAGGTAATGCATATTTACTTTTATGCCACTTTCAGAGGTTTATTTGTAGCCCAAAGCGTCCTAACTGATACACTGAAGAAGACATTACTGCTTCTCTCCTTGGCTCTGTATCTCTCCATCCATCCATCCGTCCATCTGTCCATCCATTCGTCCATCTAGCCATCCATCCATCCATTCATCCATCCATGTATCCATGTGACATACACATATAACTCTTCCTTTTCAGAAGGTCAACCATGGGAAATAAAACAAAGCAACGAAAGCCTTACATAGGTTTCTTGAAAATGTGGTTCTGCCAAATCACTCCAGAGATCACTGGTGTGCTCTTTTTACTGACCCCTACAGGAGTCTAAAGTATGGCTGGAAAGTTGAGGGTCATGTGAGACATAGGGGCTCTCTGTTGAATATTTTCAGTTTTTCCCATTTAGTCTATTTATGAATATGTTTCTCTTTCTAGACTCTATGATGGCACTGCAGTGATCGGCGGAAAAACATACAGTCACTGCCATGAAGAGGAAACAGGGCTGTTGGCAGGGCGGTGAGAGAGGCAAATCCACGGGCCACTAAACACAGGTCCTGCCTCTGTGAGATGTAGATGCCCTGCAGTCTCCCCTATGTTCTCTTTGGACACCACTCTGCCCACCACATCTGTCCAGTGCTGGTCACTATGTCAGCAGGCTGTGACTGTCTTAAATCTCCAAACCTCCACAGCCAAGGATCTTTCCAGCCCTGACAGGAGCTTTGCTCTTGAGAGCTAGACTGATGCCCAGAGGTGGAAGAAAACTTTTCTTTAACTCTCCATTTACTGCATTACATCCCTGCTTTCCTTCTTTAACCAGTGATTGCTCCACACTCTTCCTTACCTTCAAGGTAACTTCTACACATCCATCACAAAGATTGGAAGGTGATCTTCTTCTCTGTTTCTTGATGCCTGACTCTGGAATCAAGGATCCTTTCAGAACTTGAAACAGAATGAGTTCTCCAGATGCAAATACTTAGATAGAGCTTGGATTGCAAATTTTGTTTTGTTTTAGAAATAATGGCTGTGAATGGAAGGTACTGAAAGCAGCATTAAGCAGAAGAAGTGAAATTATGAGGTAAGACCCACAAACCTCAGCCAACTCAGCGCAAGTCTTCTCCATTAAGTCATGTTATGTTGGGTCTAAATAGTTAGGCCTTCATATTGCTCCATGTCTCAGTCACCAAACAAGAGATTCCCTGGATAGGGGGTGCCTTTGCCAAGGCAATGTCCGCAGTTGACGTGACCATGACGAAGCTGATTGGTGGAGCTACCCACAACTAGGCAGCAGGTGTTTCCTCAGAGGGGTCTGTGAGGCATATATATGTCCATCACAGTTTACTCTGGCTTTCATGGATCAACATCTCCATAGAAGTTCAAGGAGCAGCTCCTCCAGGATTCCCATGGAACTGGGACTCTTTTAGAAAGGGATAGTCAGTGGACAGTTACAACCCTCAATGTTAATGTCTGAGCGAGACAGCTGATTTCAGACTCCTTAGCTGATGTTCATTTTCCCCTCCTCTTTTCTTCATTCTAGATTCTACTCAGAAGGTCAACCATGGGAAAGTACTGGGCACAGACCATCCTCTCCAGAGTTTACCAGATCCTTCCCTCCCTCCCTTCCCTACCTGACTCTACCCATTCAGTTATAAATGAATAAGGAAGTAAAAATAAGGAAATATGAATTCCACACATATTTTCCCTGACCCCGCGGTGTTATTGCAGCTCGTCTCCCTCTAATGATCAGGATCAGTTACACTGTCATGGATCTGTCCACTTGTACCCAGATACAAGGATACTAAATACTTAGGCAGCAGTTGTAGTTAGAATCCAAATAGGACCCTTGCTGGTGTCCCCTGGAAAAGCCTTTCCCTTTGGGGACAACCGTGGGTTGTAGGGACAAGAAGCACAGAGTGCTTCAGGGAGTCTTTGGGAGTGGAGGTCATGCCTACTGCTACCTAGTAGTTCATAGATCCATGAATTCTTCAGACTGGGATATTCATGCTGTGAACCCAGTCCCATGAGTCCATTCATATGCTTCTATGACATTTGTCATAGCCTACAATTCAAAATTGTCCTTGGTCATTTCTTTTTCTACGATTTAATGACCAGGAAAATCATTTGAAACTGACCACTGGGATGATGTTTGCTTGTGCTTGATCCCAGTTGTAGCTGTCCACTCAATGATGGGTTGTTGCTGGGCCTACCCAACCTTCTGATGCAGTGGATCTGACAGGACCTAAAGCCTGGTGGGCAGTGTAGGCTGCACGGTGGCTTAGTTTCTTCTGCTGAGATGACTAACTGCACAAGACTGAGGAGCTTCTCTTGGTGAAAGCTTTCAATGCTAAAAACGAAAATATGGGAAAGTCTTGGGCAAACTGTTATGTTGGTCAATCTACATAAGGTCAGACATTCTGTCTCTAGTGGGTCCCAACAGTACGCCAATGGCTATGTTTCAAAAGGTGCACAGAAACAAACGAGTCCAAATAAAAATGGGAAAAAGACTTGAATAGACATTTTCTGGAGAAGATATATGAATGATCAACACCTACATGAAAAAGATGCTCAACATCCCTAAACATTAGAGAAATGCAAATTAAAAGCACAATAAAATATCGCCTCTTGCCTGTTAGAATGGTTATTAAAAAGACAAGAGGCAAATGCTTATGAATGAATGTGGAGAAAATGGAACCCGTGTGCACTCTTGGTGGGACTGTAGATGGGTACAGACACTTTGGAAAACTGTATGGAGTGTTTTCAAAAAATTAAAAATAGAGAACTGCTATATGATCCACCAATCCCACTTCTAGAAACATATCTAAAGAAAATAAAAGCATTAACTCAAAAAGATATCTGCACCATCATGTTCATAGCTGCATTATTTACAATAGCCAAGATATGGAAGCAAACTAAGTGTACACACACACACACACACACACACACACACACACACACACACACACAGAGAAATATTTCTCAGCACTTAAAAATGAGAAAATCCTTCCATTTGTGACATGATTGAATCTTGAAGGTAATTTTCTGAGTAAAATAAGTCAGGCCGAGAAAAACAAATATTACTATTAAAAACAACAATGTTGAACTCACAAAAAAAGAAGTAAGATTTGTGGCTGCCAGAGGCAAGAGGAGCGGGGACTTAGAGGAAGATGATCAAAAGGTACAAACGTCCAGTGATAAGAGAAAACAAGGACACACCCTGGTGCAGCAGTGGTTGGGCGCTGTCCACATACTTACCAAAGGATCTGGGCTCGCATCCCTCAGCCAGGGAGAGCAACCGAGGTGGACAACTAAATAAGAGTAGGTGAAGCGCTTCTTCCTCCTCTCTCTTCCCGCCTGCCTGCTTCTACTCATCTTCATTCCTGCCTGCGCCCTTTCTTTAAAAAACCAAAAAACAAACTAGGGATGTAATATGCAACATGATAACAGTTAAAGTTTCTATAAGATACAAAGTTGCTAAGAGAGTCATTCCTAAGAGTTCTTATCACACATGTGGAAAATTCCTAACTTCTGTGATTTAGTAGGTTTTTTTTTTTTTTTTTTTTTTTTTTTGGTTTGGGAATGTCCCCCCACATCTTCCATATGAAGGAATGAAAATTGCATTCTCAGACCCTAAAAATAACCCACCAGTCATACTAACTAGGAATAGCCTACTTTTGAATAGCAAGGGGAATCTATATATGTAAATCAAACTCATCATGCTCTACACCATAAAATTATACAGTAAGGTGCACCGATTATTTCTCAGTAGAACTGCAGGGAAAGTGCATAATTCTCCCCTGACAATAACACGACTTTGTTCCAGAATGCTGGGAGATGCACTGCTGGTTTCTCCCTGGGGCTTACTGTCAATTCTTTGAGGGCCTCCACCCAGATGTCCTTGTTCCATGTATCTACGCCTCAAGTTTCCCAACTAGGACCCCAACTTTTGGTTAATAGACCTGTCTTGGTCGTTCAGCCACTAATTTGAAGTCCTGGGTTTGCTCCTTAGCTCGTTGCGCCATCCCCGCCCCCCTCACTCCCCTGAGTGTCACTGTGGACAAGCAAAGACGCTTCAGGCTTTCCTCCCTGGCTCTCAATGCCTGCTCCTCATCTTCAGAGGTTCATGGTTTTCTCTGCAATGACACAGCAACAGTCATTCACTCCCACTGCCTTTATGTCCTCACCTTTATCAAGTTCTGGTAAGTCTGGGATGCCAGTCACCAACACCAGGGAGGAAAGTTTAGCAGCAAGACCACCACCTGGTGCCAGCAAACAGGCCCCACTCCTCACAGGCGGTGAGTTATTCAGCTGTAAAACCCCATCTTTGCACCTGGGCTTTCTCAAGTCCTCTCAGTGCTATTACAAGGCTGGCTTCCTAGAAGCAGTTACTAGGCAGTTTGGGGAGCAAGATCGTTTAGTAGGGATTAATATCTATAAAAGAAAGCAGAAAGGACAGAACTGGTTAGAGAAAGAAGCTGATCTGCGATGTCAGCCCAGTGAAGCTTTGGCCAACCTTGCCGGCGCTGTCTAAGGCGTGCTGTCTCCGCAGCCCCCGCTATAGGAGGCTGACGCCCCACAACCTGACAGTTGGAGACCAATAGCCAACCCAGGCTCCCTAAGGATCTGCTCTGCACAGCTCCCCCATTTTCCAAAGACACTCCCACGGATTCTGAAGACAGCGCTGTGCCTTCTCTGGCGCGTGCAGCTTGGGTGTGCAAACTGGCCACACTGTGATTCCTGACACAGGGGATTGTACAAATTGAGTCCTTTATTTTCCCATTCTGGGGCAAGGGGCAAATGGCAAGGAGAAGCTCTCTAAATTGCTGGTAAGTAGGGAGTTGAAAAGAAAGAAGCACCCTAACTTCTTAGGGAAAGAAAAAAGAAATCTTGTCTCTCTCCAAAGACTTCATTTCAGTGTCTTTTCCTCCCCATTTTTTCCAATCCAAGACCCAAAGTATGAGCACCTGGCTTAGGGCTTTCCATCAAGTCTCTGGAAAAGAAGCAGACGTGTCTGTTTGGACACTTCTTTTAGATTTCTTCCAGAAAGTTTTGAGCAATGATGGTTACTCTGCTTTGTACTTGGAAATCTTACGAGGAAAAGAGAACTCTCTCCCCTCATTCAGTAAATGCTAGAACCGGGAACCCCTACACTGGTACTGTTTTCCACATGTCTGCAACCTCCTAATGCCAGGCCCAGGTTGACTGTCCTGCGGGAAACTGACAGACATTGTTCCTTCCCAGGATGCAGCCTTGTGAAGAGCGCAAGCACGTCCTGTAAGTCTCCAACATGGCATCTTTAAAAAGTTAAGAGCAATTTAAAGTGCAAGTATTACTCTGAACATGCTCCCTAATTAATAAATGCTCTACATTTTTATGTGAGAATGTTTAATATTTAATTTTTCAATAATTTTATCATTCATAATTTATTAAATTTATTTTGTGGCTTGTATTTATTAAAAATTGATATACTTATTTCTTTTACTCCAATGTTGGATTATTTTTATGCAAAATAAAAAAAGGTGCTTTTAAGTCATACGATATTTTTTTTAAAGTCTCAATTGCCGCACATTAAGGCTCCAATACCCTAGGTCCCCCATAAGATGTCTCTTCCAACACTTTCTCAATGGATATTGCAGTTGTGTAGGTCAGGAGATCAGCAACCCTTTAGAAGTGAGCTAAGATGTTCAGCTTTTTTCTCCATCGAGCCGGGAGTAGAGTTTATTACAGTGCTAAATTTCATGCTGTAGAAATGTTCTTTTGGCTCCTGAAAATTCAGACCCTGCATTATGAGGGTTGAGTGGGGGGTCACTGACCCTCAGAGGTTGGTGACACCAGAGTCTTCAGCTTCCTGGAAGGTAATATAAAAGAAGGGAGGGGCTGACCGAGAGTACTAGAAGTGGGGCTGGTGTAAATACCACACCTTTCAAAACCAAATGCTTTTAAAGGAGCAAAACCTGCCTGATGTCTGTGACCTGGATATCACAAGTTTGCAGCCTTTGTAAGGGAACCCTTGAGACTCGCTACTGAAGTCTGACTACAGGGCCACCTTTTCTCCTAGCTGGAGGGAACGTGATTACTAAAGTTCTCCTATGCATGGCATGGTAATGATTTGATTGACTGATCTATTTATTTATTTTAACGTAAACATTTACTGAACAATTTAGGTTGTGACCAAGATCAGGGAGCCACACGTGTGCTAAGTGAAGGGAGGTTCTAAGATAAACCCTGGCAGGCGCACTGCAGGTCTAGTCGGTTCCATGTGCAGATGTCTACTGAGTGTGTACTATAGGCGGTTCCTGGCCTGACAGTTGGTGAGAGTCACATGTGGAGGAAGAAGGGCACTTCAGCAGGAGTGGGCAGCATCAGCAGAGGAACCATGACCTTTGCAACTCTGCAAGTCATCAACAGTCATGAATACAAGCCCACCAAGGGCCTGGGAAGTGTTGTGAGATGCTGAGTTCAAATGTATAATATAAAATCATTAATGTCAAAATCTCCCACTCATCACCTTTGACATTTTTTATGACAACTCCAGGAACATGTTTACGCCTCCCTGTTAGAACCAAGGGAAGGGTTCAAGTCTATTTTATCTTTATTTCCTGGCAAGTAGTACAGAGCTTTGCTCAGAGTAACTCCCATAAAGACAGACCCGATAAATTAATGGTTAAACCCAGATCATCTCTAGCTTGAGAGCTGCAGCAGGAAAGGTTGGATTTACTTTTCATCCATGTATTTCTAAGGAGCCTCCAAAGGTGCTCTGCAATGAAGGTGCTGAGTAAATGAAGAGAAACCTCTGACATCTGATTCTTCTTCCCATCCAGGCCTGCCTGGTGCCCTTTTCCCCACTTAGCAATGCTGAGTTGGGTCTCCTTCAGAGCCAAACACAGCTCACTGCTGTAATCTAGCTGCAGAGCGTCTGGAGCATTTTGATATAATACATTAAAACATTTCCTCAGCCAAGTGTTTTACACAACATAAAATATTTTCCTATGCTAATGTTTCTTTTATTGAGTTTTTTTACAAAAAAAATTATCACACTTTCTACAGATATTCAGCAACACTTACTCAACTGAAACACAAAATAAAATTACAGAAACACCAAATACAGACATTCTCTCAAATTAACCAGAAAGAGCTGAAAGTTAGTGTGGAATGAAATTCATGATACACATTTTAGACAGCCTCTGCCTGGGGGGGTCTCTTCTGTCAAAGGCCACATTGGTGGGACACTCTGCAAGTTTATTAGCTCCACTGTCCGTTTACAGGATGGAGAGACTGGGCATCCTAGGTTTACGTTCACAGAAGAGGGCTGGCATTCTAGTGCCAGGAGTCAGAGGCAGACAGATTCCATACACTGCATGGCCAGGTCCAAATAAAGGGGCATAAGGAACAGGGGGATCATATGTAGATGCAGCAAGAGTTCCTAAGTTGAGAGTAGACGTGGCCTCACTCTGGGAAGGACCAGAGTCCTTCCTGGGACAATGTGACATGGAGACATCAGAGCAGACTGGATGCTGAAGGTCTGGGCATGGAGATGAGAGTGTGAAAGGAGAGGGGATAGTGTCAGACAGGCGATCCTGTGAGGGTAGGTCACGTGGGGTGCCTCCATCCTGGGACATGAGGCCATAGATTATGTATGGCGTTCAGGGAAGACTTGAGTAAAATGAGTCAGAGGCAAAGGGTCAGGAGCCTGGCCAATAGGGTCAATAGCACGTGTACATATATGTATTAGAGCTGAGCCTCAAAATCATTGACGAATTCCAAGGTTTATTTTCTCTCCTAGTTGATAGATGAGGACCCTGAGGGTCAGGAAATTCAAGCAAATTTGCAAAGGAGGGAGAGAGCTAGGGCTGGAGACCAGGTGCTGTGACTACCCACCCTACCGTGCCTTAGCTCTCAGGAAGGTCTCCCACGCAGAAGTAGGAGCCCTCCTCCACCTAGTCAGCATCACCTGCCCGTTTTTTGCCGTTACACTCACCAAAGTCAGAAATCCAAACACTCCTGTCTGCTTGTCTTTTGATCTTTCTCCCTTTCCCCATTTTAATGTAAGGAAAATGGGAGCAAGATTTGTCTGTTGTTTTCACTGCTGAAGCCTTAAACTTAGAACTGTACCTGGCACATCATCTTTATCTAATCTTGTTTGAAATACGTGGACCAGGACTTTTGAATCATCTGGGGAGCTTGTTGAAATGTGAAACTTGATTCCTGGAGTAGGACCTGTGATCCTGGGACATTCATCATGACATTCGGCCTTCTTTCAGCTCTGATTTGGTGGTGGTGGAGATGGCTTTAGATGAGGGCAAGGCAGGACCAGAATGAAAGAGAGGAGCTTAAATGACTATTTCAGAGATAATTTTCTATCCTCCTAATTCCTCTTTGACCTCATGTGCATCTTGAATGTGTGATATTTCTAAGTTGTATTTAGGAGTTAGATATTTGTTTGAAGGCTCTCCATCGCACTTTTGGCAAGCCACCAACCTCAGACCCACCCATGAACATGTTAAGAGCTACCTTGCCGTAAAAATCCTTGTGCAACTCCTCAGCATCCCTTAAAAACAGAAAGCTTCAAAGGCTGCAGCTAAAGGAATTAACTCTCTCAAACAGGGATTTTTTTTAGGGTCTGTTTGGCAAACACGTATGTTTCTTACTTTGAGACAGGTCATGTCCGTGGTTTAATTTAAGACATCAGATGAGAAACAATCTGTCTGGTGTAACCTTTTGCCGGTGAAATGAACAGCCTCTGAGCAGCTCCCAGAGAACACTCTCATTATCCTGGTCTCCATGACACGGGACATATTGTCTCTTTTCTTGACTTGACCTTAACACATCACTGATGCAAAACATATTTCTAGTTTGAAAAATAGTCATCTAGAAAATAAACCATTCCATCGTCTCAGCCACAGTTCTGAGCCTCTGCACTGTTGAAAATGTGCTTTATTTGATTTGTACCACTGACTGGATCTAGCCTCTTAAAAAAATTAGGGAAATATTTGTGACACGAGAGGTATCCTGCAAAAATTTATTCGTTTCATTCAAAACATAAGCCAATGGATTGAGAAAAATGGAAGTGTGACCCCTTTGACTTTGGTCACAAAATGTTTTTGGAAACAAGGATAAAGAGAATTTTGTTTATAAGACTTTTGATCAAATTTTAAAAGAAGTATATAGAAGCTCCATAACTCTTTAAAAGCGCAAAATGTGATCTATGCCATGGAGAGTTTCAGAGGTGTGGGGACCACTTGAGTAAACATTTTCATGGATGAGAACACTGTGCCTGGATAGTGGGACCTGCTCAAAAATATAGTTACAATGACAAGATGCAGCACTAGAGTCAGGTCTCCTGGTCCGCAGGCTAATGGTCTCTCTGTTTCACCTACTTTCTTCCCTGACAAAAGTCCTACACAATGCTGGTGCATGTAGTTATTAGTGCATGACTCACGTGAGTGGCTCCTGGCACTCATCATTACAGGATTAACATCAACTACCACCAACGTTGGTTAGATCAAGAAGCAATGTCTCTCACTTAGGTTAAAGAAGTTTGGTAATAGGTAAATCCCGAGTAGGCTCCACAGCATTTGTTCCATCTTTCAATTTATCAACCAAGATGGATGGTGAAATTGCTACCCTTATGACCACACTACATGCTAGAAGACGAGAAGAAAGATGGAGGGCAGAGAGGCTTTCTTCTGCTGTCTGTTTCTCTTTTAAAGAGACTTCCACAAATTTCCTTGGAACAATTTCTGCTTCTATCTCAGTAGCCAGTGCTTATGTTGCCAAAGGGAGGCTAAGCAATATGCACTGTGCCTCTACATCAAATTGGGGTCTTATTTCCGAAGAAGAAAGGAATATGGGCTTGGGAAGCAATGGGCTGTCTCTGCTGCTGTACAAACTTTATATTTAGAACTGAAAGCATTCCTCTGGTAAATTTGGCCTCTTTAAAACCAATGTATTAGGAGTTATGGCTCTGGTCATGGTAGAGAAGCTTGTATTGAACTATCCTCCCATAGAAAACAAATTCTGAGGGAAAAAATAAAAACACCTCTTGAAGTCTATGATTTCTGGTTTCAATTTCTTTAAAAAGGAGTAAGAAATAAACTACACTTTCAAGCAATCTAAATGCAAAAATCCTTCTAAGTTTTTAAAATTTTTTCACATTCTACATCTTGTGTGCCCTCTAACAAATTTGAAAGATAGTTTGGTGACCCTCTTTTCATCTAGATTTTCAAAGCATTCAGCTTTGTTTTCATAGCAGAGGAATGACAATGCTTTTTCTCATTCTTATTTCATTGGTTTACATAATATTTAATTACATCATCACAATAATTATAAAATCTCACATTGAAGCACTGCTCAGATTTCTATAACTTCTCATTGAAATTCAAGTTAATGACCTCCTTCTATACATCAAGAAATAACAAAATCACAGGAAGGTGAAAGGGAAAGAAGTTTTGTTCTCTTAATCTATAAACCTCTTAAGGGGTTCCTCACCATTTTTCCCCTCTGCATATCTTTTGCCATAACAGTTACAATCCACAGCGACAGTGGCAAGTTTCTCAACATTTTCCTAACTAGATTCTTTATTTCCTCCGAAATGGGAAGGCATTGGTTTAATAGTTTCACAAACAATTGTTTCCTAAATGGACAATAAACATGAAATGATACCAGTTTTTTTATTTTCTGGAGAATGTAGGTTAATCCATGATAGGTTACCACTGTATCAGAAGCAAATATCAGTGATAAGTAAGAAATTCCATATCTGGCTAGCAGGAATGGGAACAGGTTTAACCCCTTTGCCCATGGTGCACCATTTCCTAAGGAAACTCCAGAGAAATGGACTCTGCATGGCCCTTGTCAGTGCGTACTCTGGAGACATGCTCAGTATGCGCCAGGACACACCAGGAGGGTTTGTAATTGCCCCAAACTGGAACAAATCCAGTACTTTTTCAACAGTAGAATGGATACATAGTGGCATGTCCACACCACAGAATATCATAAACAATCAAACTCTACAAACTAGAGTTCTAGACAGTAAAATGAACGGATCCTACAAGTGCTATCAACTAAAATTGAAAGTCACACAATACACAGAATGTGATTCTTTCATATCCAGTTCAAAACCAGGCAAAAACAAACCAAAATTGTAAGGGTACATATAGGTGGAACAACACAAATAAAAGCAAGAAAATTATTTTCATGGAGGCCAGGAGAATGGCTATATTTGAGGGAGAGAGTTGTGTAGGTCTGGACAGGATTTTTTGTTTGTTTTTTTTGGGTATTTGCATGGTGCTTTCTGCACAATTCTGTGATGAATGTACTTATGTGTGTTATATGGTTTTCTCCGCTATATTCACAACGAAATGCTTTAAAACATTCAGTGTTTTAAATAATTTATTTAATTCTCCCTGCCACTGCCATCTCTAATTCTCTGTGAATCATATTCGATGTATCATTAAACCTGAGAGTTGTGAAATTCTGATTACTAATATTCTCAGACTCTCTGGTTAATAATAAGAATAAATTAGGATTAGGATGAAAGAGGGAAAGTAACACTCAGTAGTCACAGGGAAGGATTAGGGAACTGGACTAAGCATCCATCAGTGTATACTGGAGCAAGTTCCATGTTCTCCATGATCTAATGAGGGGTGTCAGTAACCTAATTTTCACATTAAATTGAGTTATTTAAGTTATCTATGAGTATGATTTCTACTATTTGTTCCTACATTCGTGAATCCTGCATAGTAATCTAACTTTTGATTTGGAATCAAAGAAACACTAATAAAAGTTTTGCTGAAATCCAATTATCAAGTTGTCTTATTTTTCTGCTTAAGTCAGTAAGTGATTTAGTTGTAAGATGTTGCTTAAAATACAGTAGAATAATTTTTGTTAAGAAAATCAAACTTGCTTGCTTTCTCCATTCATTTTGACAATGTTTATTTCAAAGTTCACCTTTGTGAGTAACCACCCAGGCTCATCACAGCAGCATTTTTTTTTTTTTTTAATAATATTTGTTTAAAAAAAGCTCTTCTTTAGTGATGAATTTTTAATTTTCCATTATGTTCATCACTGAGGAACTGCAAGGAAGAGAGAAAAGATGACCAAACAGATTCATTCAGCAGTCATCTTTTATGATTGGATTGTGCATGTGGGAATGTGAGCCCAAGCGCATATAAGTCCACACACACAAACGTGTACACAGCTACTCCAATGAAAGATTTTCAAGCTAGAGAAGGAACAGTGAGTGACCACTGACGTGGTCTTACCAGGTATTCCCCAGACACTCAGGGTTGATCTTCTCACCTCCTGGTCTCTCGAGTGAGGCGAAACTTGAGAAATAGACAAGAAATATGAATGTCTCTTGCATCCTGTCGAGATAAATGCATGTCCTTTTGGATGTTTCCCTTTTTGGGGACTGCTGGCATCCATATGTAGCTTTACTAGCTGAGCAGAATCACAGGAAAGGTGTTCCATAGGGTTCTTTCTGAGAGATGATTTTTAGTTTTCTGAAGCTTATTTCAGGGACTGCATTTCAGGGACTGAGGAAGCTATATTGTTGCATTTGTATCTATTAAACATCTCAAGCAACTGGGGTTAATTTTAATAACCCCCAAATAGGAAACAATGTAATATCCACCAATGATAGTACAGATAAATAAATTTTGGTTTATTCATAAAATAGATGACATGACCCAGACATAAATGAACTGATTGTTCATTTCTACTACAGATTATCACATTACCAGACAAGTCTCTGTATTATTCAAAGGTTTGGATACCAGATTTATCAGTGTAATTAAAAATGAAGTGATAATGAAAGGGCCTCCCACTGTTTTACAAAACAGTGGAGTGATCCTTTGATTCCTGTGATAATGACATGACAGATATGCCACAAGAATTCTCACAGCTGTCTCTGCACCGCATGGACAGCTGTTCCACTTAGAATTCCAGTGATGGTCAGATACAAACCAGGAAGTCATGCAACGTTATGCTTCCTGCCCAGGAGAGAAGGGTGAGACGGCTGTGTTCTCCCACATCTGCCACCTGCTCAGACATGGATGGTGTTAACTCTGCTTCACAGAGACTGAATTTCCCCTACCAAATGTGTCGGGGAACTTGCATCTAGGTCTACCAGTTCTGATACCTTGTCAATTTAAATGAAGTATCAACCTTTTTTCTTTTACAATTTTACAAAGCACTTGATATAAGATAAGCTATAACATATACATATATTATATGCATAGTCATAAAACAAATACTGGTGCAACCACTCCAATTTACAAGATAGAACCTACAGATTAAGCTGAAGTCCTCCATGGGACCCTACAACCTCAGCCCACTTAGCTGAGCCTGCCCAAAGTTGACTACCACACCAAAATTTTCTAATTATTCCCTTTTACTTTATCTTTTTAATAAATACATGTGTCCCTAAATAATTGTTATTAAATTTTGCTTCTTTTCATTTGATTCAAGGACAGACTATACTCGGGGTTTTTCCTAGTTCTGTTTATTCTTTCTCAGTTTCCACTGAAGAGTTTCTTCTTCTCCTTGATTTCCAAATGTTGGAGTGCCCAAAGACAGTCCCTCAACCTCTTCTTCTATATCAAATAATGGATGATGATCAAGGGTGATGATTTAGGCAGACTCATGGTTTTAGATGCCATATACTACCACCTATAATAATTTTCTGAACTCAACTCCTATATCCAGCTGTATACTCCACTTGCTGACTGGAGTATCTATTGAGCCATCTCAACATTAACTCATCCAAAACTGAGTCTTTGATATTTTCTTCTCCATTAAAAAAAAAAAAAAAAAAAAAAAGGAAACCTCCTTAGCTCTTTAAATATTGCCTTTCCACTATTCTATTTGTCCTTATGCAGGATTAGATTAAGTATGTTGGAAGTCTTATATTAAGTTCTATGTGTCTTAACCTCTCAGTTTTCCATATAGCAATTTTCCATACAAAGGTAAAAATCTTTTTATCTTTATTTTAAAATTTGCTTATACTTTCCTCAGATATACTTTTCAGTTTATGAATTCTCCCTTTAGCTAAATCTCCTCTACTACTTAAGCCTTTGAAGCTAATTGAAAGCTATTGTTCTTTTAAAAACGTATGCCTTCATTTTGGTAGTTTATTTTTCTCATACATGTTTTAAATAACTTTTATATCTTTGAGTATATTAAACATATTTATTTTGTATTATGTATCTGAAAATTTAATACTGAAGCCTTTGCAGATATGGGTCTATTGTATATTTTTGCTGTGGACTTACACTAATACTGGTCTATTTCCTATTGTTCTCTGAGATTTTACATTGATGTCATATTTGCTGGTACTTTATTTGTGGAATTTCTTTTTAGGCTTAGATTGAGGGTCTCTTTCTCCTGGGATGACTTGTGTTTGCTTTGGTCAGGCATGCAGCACTTCTGAAATGAATCCTTTAAAAAATACAACTATAAGCAAAACAAACAATTCAATTAGTATAGATTTCAGTACTAAATCCCTGTGAAGAGTAGCCAGTATCTATCGATTTCTAGAAGAACCTTGAAAAAACAAACCCATAAATAGTAAAGACTGAAAATGGTAATTTTCCTTACCTTCTGCTTCTCCAATGTTTGCTTTGTTTTGTTTTGATTTCACTATTTGTAAAAGGATGTAGTCTTTCAGAGATTCTGGGTTTATGAAAGGAAGACCCATTATTCACTGGCCGCAATTTCTATACACATTCTCTCGGTTATGGTGATTAATATACTCTTCAATATTCTGGTAGTTTCCAAACTTCTTTCTAGAGATGAAAACTTAGCATACACTCAAATTACTGAGGATTTTCTAAAACACAGATTGCTAGGCTTTATTCTCAGTGTTTCTGATTTAGTAGGCCTGGGGTGGGATCCAAGAATTTGTATTTCTAATGAATTTTCAGATGATGCTGATGTGATTGATCTGGGGACCACATTTTGAGAATCACTACTCTAGACCTGGGGTCAGCAAATTTTTTTCTGTAAAGGGACAGATAGTTAAATATTTTTGTCACAACCGCTCAGCTCTGCTGTTGCAGCATAAAATTAGTCATAGAGAATACAAAAAGAAAGGCATGTGTTCGTGTTCTAATAAGACTTTATTTATAAAAATATTGCATCTGACCTGAGGACACAGTGTTATGACCCTTACTATAGACCGATGTATATTCATATGCTGCTCCTGGCAATAGTAGTTGCTTTTGTTTTCCTGCAGGCACATTTAGTCACTTAAAGTGGTTTTAAATATATATTCCTTGGCACGTCATGGTGGAAGAGCAGTTAGATCAGCTGCCTCTAGAGGAGCTGAGCGGACATGGGTTTGTGTCATGGGTGGGGAGGTAGGAGGTGGTGGTGGCGAACAACCAATGTGAACTAAATAAAAATAAAATAAAATGCTTCTTTTCTCTCTTCCTGCCTGCCTGCCTACTCACCTTCATTCCTGCCAGCCCCTTTAAAGTATGTGTGTGTGCGTGCGCATGTGTCTTAAAAAATCAGATGGTAGATTCAGGTTCTTCATTCCACCGTATTGCCAGAAATGGAAACTTGCAGCAAATTTCTACTTGTTGAAAGAAATTAGAGTAACTCTATTTTAGCAGATCTGATCTTAAGATCTATCCTACCAGCCCAATCTCTTTAGTAGTTCATACAAAGTTTATGACTACTTAATGATCACCTTTATCCCTAGAACCTTTTCCCACCCTCAGCCTCTACAGAACAAATCCTCCTACTTGATTCATTTCAAAATGTTTCCTTGCTAAGCTGTTAGCAACTTGAGAATGGGAATGAGTTTTATTTATCATTAAATTCTCAGTGACTGGAACATGTCTTTTACTCAATATATGTTTTATTTCTTTACTTTTGAAAAACTGAATGAATGGCTAAGTAAATGGTTGAGTTGTTTAGGGACTAGGATTTAGAAAAAAAAAGCCCACTTGTTTAAACCCTTGAGGTTTTAATCTTATCTCAGTAATTACTGGTCAAATTAGAACCTCCTAAAACCAGCCTTGTTTATTATTCTGGGTTAATCAAACCTACATAAAGTCTGTAGAGAAACACAGGATGGCACAACAACTGCAGGCATCGCACCCTCCAGCATCAGGGAGGCCATTTATTGTCTCCAAAATGAAACAAAAGACACAGTGTGTTGTTTTTCTTTTATTGCAATCCATTGCAAGGTCAAAAGTTTCACGGAAATATAGAAACTACAAACTGGGTGAATTTCCCTTATCCACTCAAAAAGACATTAAAGACAAAGGACCAGAATTTTCCACTACAGCAATATATTTCATAGTCTTTATTCTGAAAATACTGTTGACATTTAGGAGAGGATAAAAAGCCCTGCATTAAATGTGTTCACATATATTTATGACAGTTTAAGCACAAAAAGAAACTCTATATTGCCCAGAAAAATCATTTTAAGCCTCATTTCAAAGCATCTAATGAGAACACATTCAACAATCACCACAGGATCACTCAAGGTGATGTTTTTTCTGGTTGTTGGATTTTGCTTTTGTTTTTGAGATAAATGCTTTGAGGCTGGATATGATATTTCTACAGATATCTACAAATACACCAAAGCAGTTTTCCACGTTATGTTGCATCAGGCTTTCTGGATTAGTCAACATCTTAAAGAATAAGTGCAAGATTCCCCCCACCCCCCAAGCTAAAGCATGTTATAGTGCTGTACTTTATGTCCAAACAATGCAACACTTAAAAAAATCAATTATATACTTCCGAAACCATTTGACAACCAAACTGCAACATTCCAAAGATTATTACAACTTTGAACTAACATGGTACCATCTATATCATTGATGGCGTTCCCTTCTTTTGTCTTTTATTAGCTATTTAAAATATAATGTGACATATATAAAAATTAAACTTTTGTTTATTCACTCAAGCTACTATTACTATACATACTGTCTTATAAATTAGTTTTTGATTAAAAACCAGTTAAAATATTGTGAATTAAAATATCTTCAGTGGTGGGGAAATGAATGTGAAAATTATACAGCTTGATGTGTAAGAAGAACTATAGTTTATTAATGATACACAGTTTTCTGTTTCTTACACAAATTTTATTCCCTTCAGATTGAATTAGTAACCCATTCAGTGATGGAAAAAAAAACCCTTGGTGCCTACTGATTAGATTTTCCTAACTGATTGGGTTTAAAAGCAAAAATATTGCCACATCAAAAACATGTTGACATAATCTAAGGAAACAGTTGTTTATAAAAAAAAAGGAGTCATTATAAATAAGAGAATGTCATTTGAATGTAAGGTTATATTTTGTTTTTAACAGCTAGTATTATTTTAGCACTATTGGGACTTATAGAAAGAGAAACTCAAATTTTAGTTTATCTGTTAAAGATCAAAAACAGTTATGACCACACTGGGGAAGAATAAATAGAAAATTCATAAGTTGAGTTTTGTTTTTTTTATCTAGTTCTACTGAGGAAGAGAATAACTTTTTAGCTTAAAAAGGCTCTTTGCTGTCTTAATTATAAATGTAGACACAGGAAAGTTTATTTGAGCCTTAGTCCCTACAATGAATTAATTATAAAGATGTATGAAATAAAAACATATATTCATTTACTCATAGATACTGTATAGTAACTGAATGCTGGCAATCCTTAAACAAAGAAATGTATATTTCTGACAAGTGTAAACAGAATCTTACTGAAAAGATTTTCTAATTTTTCTTAACTCATACAGTAACTAGCAATAGATCTTTGCAGTAGCATAAGAACTATTAAAAAATGATAACATGCATATATACAAAAAACCTGTTCTAAAGCCTAAAGCAAAGCAAAGCAAAACAAAAACACAACAATAGATTGTCTACTTAAATCTCACTCATTAGTCTTCTATTAATGTGACTATTCCCAAATCTCAGAAATATACTTTCATAATTACCAAAATTAACAAAAAAATAATTAAGTGAGCTTTATTTTTTAAAAATAACTGCACACTATTACATTGGTGACTCTAATGTGGATAATGCTGTTTAGTTCTAAATAGCATTAAAATCTATTCTGACCAGTTACTATCCATGAAATAAAGGCCGACACAATATTAACATAAAACCCAACTAACATATTTAGTACTCAACAGAATGCAATTTTAGAATAATGGATAATTAACTTTTGAGAGCTGGCCAGGGGTTCAGATTGCTGCTGCTACCTGATAAACATTTCAGAAAGGCTTTACTCCCTCTAGTCATTAAGTCGTCCAGCAGACAGCAAGTCAGACACCTCTGAGTTGGGCAGAGCCACAGTGGAGGACACGCTCTCTCAGTGGCCTGGAAGAAGGCCCTGTCAGAAAATGATCTAGAAAGAAACCAACCTGCTGTATGTGTGCACACACATGCACGTGTGCAAGTACATGAGAACGTGAGAACCTACATGTGTCTGTTGCTTGAAATTTTGAAAAGTACTAGATTCTAGGCTTCTAATTAGGGTCATGTCACTTCTGTCCTGGTGGGCGTCAACCGAAGTGCAGCATTCCAGCCCATCAAAAAAGAAGGTAGCTGCCTCCATTTGTTGGCAGTAATTAGAAGCTCAAAAAAAGAAAGATGTGACTTTTTTTTTATTCTGCAGTTAAAAAGCATTTCTAGAGAAAGAAGCTTTTGAACTTAAAAACTAAAAGGGCTCCAGCTTTCAAAGTTTTTGCTTTTAAAGAAAAAACCCCTAGCTCATCTGGGAACAAATAACTTTTTTTTTTTTTTTTTGCGCTTATGCTATGCAGTATGCAAACAAGACACAAATATACACACTCAGGTACACACATAGACATGTGACAGTTAAAATCTTTGCAAGAGATCACCCAACCCCGGATCTACAATTTCTCTCTGGCCTGCTGAAGGATCCCAGGGGCTGTGCGCGTGGGCAGGAGGGTTAGGAAGATGCAGCAGACATGTTGGGGGTCCAGCCCATCTGATAGGCTCTCTCCAAGGTCCTCTTGCAGTCCTGCAGGACGGTGCTGAAGGTGATGTGGGGATACTGCTGCACCAGCTGTTCCACCGTCACTTCATTGACCTGCAGCCAAAAAAGAACCACTGTCATGTGTAGGGACCACAGACCTGCCACTGCACGGCTCACACCCACCACAAGGACGCCTCTGCTCAGGCCTTCTCAGTGGTGTGAGCAAATGTTTTGTGAGAAGACACAGCCCCTTTCTGTCCGGCCTCCTTCTTTTCCCAAATACTACATCTGCCCTTAGGGATTTTATTTTTAAAGACACATGCTATCAAGAAATCAAACTGTTTTCCAGAAGCATAAATGACTGTGACTTGTCAAAATCTTAACAAAGCCTATGAAGAATTTAGTGCTTGGGAGGTAAGGAAGGAGGCAGTTAAGCTTTCATTGGCAGGTGCATTTGACTTTGACATCAACCTCAAAATTTTAAGATTGTGGAGAGAATCCACAGGATTATAGGTAGAAGTGTTGGGGAAAATGTTTATTTTTCTTCCCTTTGAATGTTAAAGTATTGCAAATTTCAAGTCCCTTTGTGAAAAGGGCTGAAATGTGAGGAATCAATAATTAAAACATACATGGCTGGCAGGTCAGGGATGGCCCCAGTAGACCTTAACCATCAAAGATACTACCTTGATTCTTGATTAGACAAGGCAATCAGACAGACCTAATTAAAACTAACACCTCTACAATTGCTGTGCTGTGAAGGGATTAATTTGTCAATTATTTTTAAGCTGATTGCAGTTCATATCACAGAAGTAGACAGCTTCCTTCATCCTTTAGATAAATAAATGATTAACCTAAGAACCACAACTTTTAGGTAGCTTTATTTAAAATCTTTATTGAACACTAGGGCATTTCCTAATGCAGCGATATTTCATCTGTACTGAGTCAGCTGGTCTAAAAGGAGGTGCGTGTGATATACACTTTTGTACTCCCTCTCTGTAGACATGTTCATTATTTAAGGAGATCAGGACCACCAGGAAAAAATCTAGAACAACATCAAATCCTTGCTGTTGGCTTTGAAAGCCTGCTTATTATGAACATGAATTCAGTAACCTGCAATAATGGGGTGTTTTCTGGGTGATTCAAAAAATCACGCTCTAATAATCTTTTTTTTAAATTGAAATTTGGTATTTGAACATTGCATTGATAGATTTTAATCCCTGTGAGAATATCTCTCAATTCAAGGTTCGCTTCTATTTAAATCAAATTCAGCCAAGCTATGTAGTTAATTCCTTTTGTGATAGAGATATTTTGTTTTCAAAACAAGAAAAAATAATTTTGAATGAAAAAGAAAAACTGATATACAAATTAGAGTTGAGAATATGAGTTGATGGTCTTAAAAGGATTTTTAAGCAATGAACTTTCAACGTTTCAAGTTTCTGTTCAAGTCTTGCTTGAGTTGAGGCAGTGTGTGCCTGTAACAGGATAATTAGAAAGCCACACGCCAGCTAGTCTGGTCAGTCTTTTTAGTATATTTCTGATTTTATCCAGTCACCTTACCTAATTTCAGATGCTCAAGCTACAACCCTTCTGGTCACAGGGTGTCTCTGCACATTGTTTTCTTTGCCTGAATCCTTCTTAATTCGATTCTCCCCATGATCCACTTCTCGTGTCTACTTCCTACTCATTCTTGAGTTCTTAGCTTCAATGTCACTTCTCCAGGAAACTGACTATTGCCACATTCCTGCTCCCCTCCCCAGAGCAGGTAAGGATTACAGATTACTCACTCTTCTAATATTGCCAACTTTTCCTTTCTCATATTATAAACTTAATTTGTAATTGGTTTGGTTAGTAACTCATTCTCCTGCTCAATGCAAGGTGCACAGATAATGATCATTTTTGTGTTTATGAGCCAGGTATAGCTATTAGCTAAGGACAAATAAAACTTCAAGTAACAAACAAACAATACAAACCCAAGAGCAAGGCAAATCCAGATACTAATCACAAAGACCGACAATTTCTTGAGGATTCATATCCTCTCAGAATTCCCTTGCTCAGGAAGGCTTCCCAAAACAAGCTTGTCTCCCCATGGAGTTGCGGCAGGTACCCTTTCTCTGTGTACCCATGGTGGGGCACCTTGCAAAGTTTGCTTTATTTAAGTTCTCTCCCACTGCATCTTTTTATTTGTCTATCTCTTTCACCTGAATAAAAACCCCTGGAGACCAGAGACTACCTTTATCTTTAAGATTATCAAGCTGTGCACAAAATAAAGAAGAAATATGGCAACTGTATTTCACATTGTAGGCTTAGAATCTATTAGAAACACATCTGAATTCTGTTTTCATTTACATTTTTTAAGATTTCATTTCCTCAACTGTAAAAAGAGGATAAAATTGCTTAAATCATAAGATTGCAATAAGGGTTACATGTAATAATAGGCCTAGTAAACACTGGGTTGACTTAAAAAAATTTAAAAAGGGCCTTAAATAGTAAAGCCCATTATTACAGCAGGCACTTAATAAATGGTTATTAAAAATATTAATTAATGCTATGTTAGGGTGACTGATTCTCTATAGTGAGGCTCAATATTGCTCCACTAAGAACATGTCAGAAGTAAACCTTGATAACATTAATTATAATTTTTAAAATAAAATCATCACAGATCAAGAAATAACCTTCAAAACATACTTCATATACAAGAAGAATCTAAGAATCTATCTTAATGCTCTCTGGAGGAGATGCTATAAATTTCCTTAATAATGAAGTACAGATTTTAAATATCCTCATTTAGGAAACCCTCCCTTTTCTTTAACTGCTACTCCCCATGTTGCAGTTAATTGCCTTCCTTTCTACTTCCATAAACAACTGAGAAGGAAGCAGATCTCACCAACAGAACAGTGGAAGTCATTTGGTTAGAGAGGACTCAGAAAATCTGCATTGCATTGCAAAGGAAGTAAATGCAGTCCAAGCCACTTAGCACTCAAGAAACAACTAACTGAAAATTGATGAAAAAAGAATACAGAAGAGAAAACAATTCAACCCACCATAAAGATAAGGATTGTCTTCCACAGGTATATCTTTTTCCAATCTAAACATGACCTGTACAAAATTTTATACCAAGGGTTGACAGGCAATTTGTTTTGGAGGTCCAATTTTTTTAAAAATAGAAAATATCTCTATGTGATAACTGTTGTGCAGGGAAGAGAGATGCAATTTTTTTTTTTTTAACTGAACTTGATTCTTGAAGACATGGATTTATGAAGTATATAAATTAAAGGATAACTGTTGATGTTAGTAAAGACTTTCACGGTAGGGTTAATTTTTCAGCTCCTCTAATGTGTTTTATACAGTCTGCGATTTACCAAAATTTAATTTACCTATTTCTCTTGCATAAATTAAGGGACACCTGTAGTTGAGAATATAGATTGTGTTACGTTCTCTGCCTTCCGGAGGTTACAGGCAAGAATAAAAAGTAATTTGGCTTTGTGTAACAGCATAAAAAACCATACCCGTAATCCTCTGTGGGCATAATGTGTCTTCTAAGCAATCTTTTTGCTAACTGCGCTCTGTAAATTCTAGAAAACAAAGCAGGGGGAAAATGCAAATATTCCACTTTAGAGTTTTGTTTTGTAGAAGTTATTCAGGAGAAATACACGTGCTCCCACCAGGGAAGGCTCTATCTTTTACTTATAGTGTCTCCTGGTGAAACAGTGTGACAAATTTTATAGAAAAGTTATTTTCATTGACTCCTCAGAAGTACAAATTATGCTTACCTACACTCCAAAAGCACTTTGGTGCCTTAGAGAAGAAGTTCAGTGTACGACACCAGGAGGGTCCAAGTCATTTTAAATCGTTACGCCTACATACACATTTCTGCAGACATTTTGTCATGCACAACTCCACTTGCTAGAGTGAAAAGAACCATTCTCTGTTCCAACTCATAAAATGTATGTAATATAAAAAAGGAACATAAAGATGATTAAAAAAAAATTTCCCCACGATCCCTGGTTTTCTGTATTCAATTTCTTTTCTTCTTGCTGTAAACTATCAGTGGTAACGTCTATATTACACATGAGATTTCAAAATGCAGTATATCTTCCCAAAGAAATATGCAGTTGTGTCATTTGAAGAAATTACTGTGATTAAAGGGAAAAAAGCATGTACCACAGGTTTTTTTTTTTTTGAATATAAGAAAGATTGGATTTTATAGTCTCTCCAAAGAGTGCATAACCATAATTTACATTTTCAAAATTATTATAACTCTTTTTAAGGTAGTAGCAATTTGTCTGGTATTTTAATCTATTTTGAGTTAACATCTATTAGCACTTTTTGAAAATGTGAGGCAAATTGCTATGCTAATTAAGGTAAATCACACCATAGTTTGGTTCTATTGCTGCTGCTGCTGCTGCGATGGATGAGGAAACTTTCGAGTTTCTGAGATCCAGTTGATCTGATTTATCTAGACAGACCACCGCACTGCTTCTTCACCTCCTTATTAATGTTTTTCCAGAAATTTCCAGATATGGTTGAGTCGAGGTCTAAATTATCTCCCCACTAATACTAGTCCAAAATATACAATTTTTGATAAACTTTGCTGAAGAAATCATTTGTAATAAATGACTCTTATTTCCTCTTCACTCATATTATAAAATAGGGCATATTTCTTGTTGGGAGGAGACTATGACACCTGCATACATTAAAATCACACTAAAGAGTATAATTAACTACTTAAAATACTTTTTTTCTAAATGGAAAAAATTTCCTGACAAAAAGTGAACACTATTTAAAATACCAATTACAAAACAATATATTACATTATTCCTAAACTGTAAGTTCCTTGACAGCAAAAAGGGATTTTAGTCATCTGTTTTCAGTCCTACACACATGAACGGGCATACTCTCACCCCATTAGAATATAAGTCTTTGTCATTTCTGTTCACAGCCAAATCCCGAGCACCTATAGAATACCTAGCTAGCACATAGTAAGTGCTCAACAAATATTTGTTACTAAATTAATATAGTAGTGGTATAATGGATATGTATTGAAAGAGTAACCCGAATAATATCATGTCAGGAATTGTGGTGACAAGCTAACATTGTTCCTGGACTGTTATCCCAGCTACAGTGGCAGCCGTTTCGACAGTCTTGACGCTATGGCCGCCCCAAACTCCAATTCTTTGAAGTTGATACCCAAGGTGATTCTACGTGCACATTTCCTTGCCGTCTCACATCGCCTGGTGCCTCTTTCCAAGTACATTTCTCCTGGGCTTGTCAATAATCTCGCACAGGAGACCAAAGCAGCTCGTGATGGGGCTCAGCAACTTTTGCTGGGTCACGTGACTGTCGGACAGTCTTAGGAAATGATTAGGCCATCTTTCAGATTGATTGATGGCTGCTTTCCTTAGTGAAGTTCATTGACACACTACCCTGGGTATACAACACTGAAAAACATGCTAACGGTCACTGGACACAAACTTTGCAAAAGGGGTTTCCAAAACTTTGCAAAAACCGGTACAGTTCAGAGGAATTAATATTTAATTGATGCATTAGTGTCCTGTTCAGAGTGGCACATCCAGGATGGCCCCACAGAAGATACTGAAATGTTGTGACAGTTGAGGTCTTTTCTGCTGTCACCATTATCTGGTGGCAGAGTTGGGGAACTGTAGACAGGTTTTCTGACCCAAAACAGTGCTATTTCTATGCTCTGATTTCTTGGGCTTCAGGAATTCCACATGCCTTCAGTGCTACTGGGGCAAATGGAAATCTGAGGAGCTTTCTTTTTTTGGCTGGTTTTGTTGTCACAGTGGTGTTTGACGTTTGTTGCCCCAGAGGGCATGTAAATAAGGCTCGAACAGATGGTGATTCCCAGACAAGGAAATGCTCTCCAGCCAAAATTGCCCCATGCTCTCCACTGAGAAACACTGTACTCATCAGTATTAGACTCTCAGTTGGTAGAACATAAATCAAATGCATTTCTTCTCTTCAACAAGGCTTATTTGGGCAAAAAATGTGAAAATAATTGGTTTATTTTTTCAATGACCAATAAAGCAAAACAAAGTATGTCCCCATTCAAGTAAGGGTGGAGGAGGGGAAAGAAATAATATTCAATGAGCACGTACTATTTTCAATATCTAAGCATTAATTAGATCACATCAATGCTTAGCATTAATAATACTCAATTACAGATAAACTGTTGTCTCAGACAGAGTTAGTCTTCCACAAAGGGTCACACAGCTAGTAAATGGCAGTCACATTTGAATCCAGGACCCCAGAACACACGTCTCTGTGCACTGTGCCACACTGTGCCGGCACACAGGCAACATGGTGAGGTGCAGAAAGTGCTAGACTGGGGTATGTCTGATCACATGCCTAGTAAAACGTTCACTGACATTCTAACATTAAAAAGAAAAAACAACGGCTGTTTACAAATAATACATTTCAAAGTCCTTCACATTCTCTTCAAAATGGCTGCCCTGTGGAAAGGTACATTACAGTGGTGTTTCACTTGGTCTGGGGAATATTCTGTTGTGGAGCTGGAGAGCATGAGACTTTGAACACAAGGGAAATAAGATGAAGCTGTGGCACTAACAGGGCCAACTGCCCCATGTCATAAGCTGGCATTGCTTTCTCTCCTCTCTCTTACTCATCAGAGTTTTTTTCCAGCATACCCTGGAGTGGTAGCAGTTAGGTCTGCTACCTCCCTTCAAGCACGATCCACATACATCCCAGGGACCTGGGTTCGCTTCCTGGGGCCAGAGAGAACCACCAAGATAAACAGCTATTTAAAAGTAAATAAAAATGCTTCCTCCTTTTTTCTCTTCTAGCCTGCATGCACACCTTCATCTCTGCCTGCACCTTTCCTTAAAAATAAAAAAATCCATGTGTCCCAGAGATAGAAATGACAGATAAGGTCATTGCTCCGAGAGAGCAGGGAGGTCAGACAACTTCACCTCCAGCAGCATGGCCTGAGACACACTCTCCGGGGCAAGAGTAGGCTGCTGTGGACAGAAGCACATAGTAGGCATGCAGACGTCTTCAGGAGAGTCAGAAAAGGCTTTCCAAATGAAGTGATATTTAAGTGAACCACAAGGAGGCTTCAGCCTCTGTACTACATGCATTAAAACACATACAATATTCAGGGAAGAAAGGAAAACTGCTTATGAGCCAAGATAAAACAACGAATCTGTCCTTTGTAAGCTAGGCAATGCTTCTTGGGCCCATCCAACAAACTCAGGTGTTTCACTGAATAAGTTCTTGATTCAAATAGCACTGCTCTGAGGAAGGGGGTGAAGAAAATGGATCCCTTATTTGCAGGTGGGAAAAGTAAGGAGCCCACAGTACATCTGTGAAGGTGTCGCAAATAGCACACTCAGCTCCTGCCTCCTAATTCAGGGCACTTGCCCTCACGCTGGTCTGTCACTCTTCACAGATTCCCTGGGCGATGTCACTCACTGTTAACAGCCCCAGAGGCTGACTCCTGGCGGCCCAGAGGCAGAGTGTTGTCTCTCGGGCAATCCGCCTCCGGAGTCTGCTTCTCTCTGAGTTTCTTGGCTCTTTGGGAAACTGTACTGGCTATCTGTGGAACCTGGCATTCACCAGGTGCCGACAAAGTCACTCTGGACCATGCATATTCCAATGAGACCTACTTGCTCATTCAGCGAGTGCCCACAGGCCCTGAGATGGGCACAGACTAAAATGCGAAAAATAAGGGTGATGTGAATTTTAGTAATTCCTCACATTTGCATGTCAATGAGATGAGTCATCTAAATGAAGTGTAAAATATTTAAAATAGGACACTAAGAAAAGAATAAAAAAGCAGAAGACACATTGACTTCTGCAGGACCCTGACCAGACAACACCACCAACTCCAGGCAGTGCTGTGTATAGATTTTTATGATACTATTCCTCTCCCTTTGCAGCCAAACCACTCATGTCACATGAGTAACATGTCACATCCTGCTGATGTTGCCTTATGGTTAGAGATACCAGGAATTCGGCACCCTGTTTACAATCTTTTACCTTTCTCCTCAGCAGAGGCTCAGCTTCCCAGCAATCTGGAGGAAAATAGATCAGTACTCAACAGACAGGCTGCAGGCAGAACTGTCCACACAATGAAGGGAGAGTCTGGTGCAGACTGAGAAAATGATTCCAGGTGTGAGCGAGTGCACCCTGCCCCTTCTCTCCACGACACAAGCAACTTCACATTCCCTTCCTGCTCCCTTCTCAGCGGCTCCACAGTGACTCCTACACAACAGATGTTTGATCCACGTTTACCCACACGGGTTGAATGGAACTGCCTGCAACCAGAATACAAACGAGAGTACAGTGGTTCTCAGTCCAACTTATTAGAATCACAGAGATCTTTTAATAGTCCTGCTGTCCGGCCATCACTGAGATTTACGCCACCCGACTCTTGGAGATGAGCGACCAGGCACCAGTATTTTTATAAGGCTCCCAAGAGATTCCGATGTGCATTTCAGGTTGAAACTTATTGGTATAAAGCTTTCAACTGAAGCGCTCCTACAGGGAACTGGTGGTTTTGGCACGTGGGACTCTGAAGGCAGGATCTGAACTCAGACTACTTGAAAGTAACAAGGGTCCACCTCCCTCCCTCCCACACTGCCTTCCACCGGGGAGCTGGGCGTGCTAGAGAAAAGAAACTATAGCATATTAGCCCATCCTTTTTTTCAAATATGTATAACTGCCTGAACAAATGATATAGTCTTTGAACGTGGTAACAACAGAAGACATTTGGTAACAGAGCTCTGATTGGGTGGAATTAAGGGAGTATCATCTGACTTTCCCTCCGTTCTCACATGGAACTAGTGCTTCCTCAAGGGACTGATCACTCATGAGGTGGGAAGAGAGAACATACATGACTAAATGTTTAATATAATATTAAGAAAAAAAAGCTGACTATCTTATTGGGCCAAAAAGCCACGTGCTAAATATGGGAGTCAGCTGATTACTGATCTTCCATAATATACTATGCTTCAATCATGAAGCTTATATGAATAGCTTGAGGCCTCTAAGGATGTATTTTTTCACATAGAGGTAATAAATATTTCTCTTGGGTGGCAAAGAACTCATCTAAAAATCCCCAAATATAGAAAGAGACAGATACTGAGAATGCAATGAACCTGACAGAGGCAAGCTCATAAATTCAGTCAACTTTGTCGAATGCAGTCATTCCATTTCAGAATCTGCAATGATTGGAAGTGCTATGCTCTGTCAATATCGCAACAGGCCTGGCTTCATGCTGTCTCTTTTTCATGAAATGTGGGTTGCTTGTTAACACTAGCACTGCTTCTATTCACTTGAATTAGCACTGTGAGAAAGCAGCAAAGAACCCGGGAGGATGGGGATCACAGAGACGCCTGCAGTGTTAAGTGAGAATTGGGCCTTGCCAACCTGAAGCCTCTAATTAGAGATTAGTGTGACAGGAGTCCAACCACCAGACTGTCAGAGAGAAAAATCAGTGACATTTTCATTCCCTGTTTCACCAAGAGATCCACCAAGAGGGATGTTTCAAGACAAGTGCTAAGTTCTAGATACACAGCCCGGCAGAGGTCTTTTTGAATCCACCAACTGCCGGCTCTGGAAATGACCCATCCTGCAAATCTATACATTTTTTTTTTTTGTATAGATGTGCATGTGTTGTGCAGATGAGAACCCAAACTGACATGTGTGGGTCACCAGGTTGAAGAAAGCCATCTGTGGAGCTCTAAGTGTTTCAGCAAAAGACAGAGGTTTGAGAAAACCTGGGCCTGAAAAAGATAATTAATGTCGTCACTAAATGAGTGGCAAGTGCAATGTATTTAAATACATCTGGGTGTTTTGAACTTATGCTCATGAAGTTCAGCTGAAAAACACAATTGAGGGAGAAAACTCAACTAAAAGACGTGTTTTCTTTTGTGCTTAATGGCCTTCATGATTTCAGTTTTTATTTTCTTACATAAAGCCTCGGATAGTGGTAATCACCAGTGGGCACCCGATGGAAAAAATATCTTTCTAAAATTGCGGTATCCATCAGGTAGAATTTATAGATTTGACCTGCTTCCTAAGACAAATTTATTATCAGAAACAATTTATTCTGCATAAAAGTGATCTGTAAATCAGCAGAATAAAAAAGTATGAAAACAAGTGATATTTTTGGTTTTCAAAAGAGGCACTCTACATAAATCATATCATCTCAGGGTTAGGTTCTGAAGGACGCTGAGTCCAACCACATGGCAGACGCCTGAACTCTGTGACTGTCCTGTAGGGCTGTCAACTACCCTCAAAACTCCCCAGCTACAGGGAACTCACATTGAATCCAAAATATCATGTTTCTTACTCATTTGTTTTCTTCTGTCTAGATACTTTTTATAAGCCAGCAATTATTAGAAGGTCATTGGATCACATGCTTTTCAAATATTCTTTTAGCTGTGGAATGCTTCGGCAAATTAAAATAATAAATGAGTAAACAAACAAAAGCAATACAAATGGGGTTGCTTTGGTGGAAGTCAGGAGCAAGAAGCCTGACATCTTAGCCACTGAGGAAGCTTCTCGGAATCTTGGGGCCCCAGGAGAATGCAGATTAGAACCAATCCAATAGGACTCTCATGTGCCACTGTGATAGAACCTGGCATTACATGTAACTTAGGAGAAACCCATGGATCTGACATCCTAATGAAGAGGAGAGTGATGGGGATGAGAAAGGTAGGAATTAACCACTACAACAAATAAGAGCTACTATTTATTATTGCTTTGATCACATAAGGAACTTGGCACATCTTAACTCATTTCATCCTATCAACTGCCTATGCTATTACATCTTCTATTTCACAGATGAGGGAATAGAGGCATGAAAAAGAAGTATGGGAGGTAGAGGCAGAGAAGTCAGGAGTGTGGTAACACAGAAGACTGAGAACAACATTCTCATGAAGGAAAGCGTGGTGACCACATGGCTGTAGCTGCTGAGCGATGAAGCAAGCTATGGATGGAGAAGTAGCCACTTGATTAGGTGACCTGGAATACTCTGGTGGACTTGAAAAGAGCAGACATAGTGACATGGTGAGGACAGAAATAGATTGGGGTGGGGAGAGAGTAAGGACCCGTATTTAGTCAGTCCTTTTCAGGAATTTAACATTTAAGTAGATGGCAGGAAAATAGGCCTGTGGAGGACTACAGCTGAAAACAGTTGTGGGATCAAAGGGAGGTTCTATATGCAAAAGAAATATAATTTCGGGAGCCATTTATGAAATTAATTTGTAATCTTATAGTACTGTAGTTGCCCATTTGCTAGTCTTTCTCAGGAGGCTGCAGTTTCTCTGACCTGTCACCTATCACAATGACTGGGACAGAGCAGCTAATAGATGATTCTTGAATAAATGGATAAATAGGTATGTAAAAATGTGAGGAGGAGGAGGAAGAAAGCACTGGCTGTCTCTGAGAAAGGACTTGTCAAACAAAGGTTTCACTGGGCCCACATGGCAGGCCCTCCTGCGAAGGGTGAGCAGGTCCTTCCCTCAGTCTCCTGAGTCAATGAAGGTCACCTTGTTTCTACAGTGGACTCAGGTGATGAGCAGTTCTGGAATCTAATCTGAGCTCCGTTAAGATATTAGGATTAGTAGCTGTTACTTTTTCTATTTCTAAATTAGAAAAATAATATGATCCTGCAACCTAATTCTTTCCTATAATTACTTAAGCCAAATCAAAGTTCCAAAGAGATTATTTACAGCAGAGCAATGATGCTCCAGGCAAACTCCAACATGACATTCTAATCACCCCACAGCATTTGAGGGGACTGTAGATGCTCTCTTTTTTTTTTTCCCCCAATAAAAACAAACAATTTCACAGCAGAAGTGAGGTAAGCTTAAGCATCACACGTCCTTAAAGGGTTCTGGGGAGGTTGATTTTCCTGAGGAAACAAACCAAATGAGTCCCAGTCTCTACTGGCTGCCTGACTTGGCAGGTCTTTATTCTCTTTCCAAAAGAAAGGACTGAGACCCATTGGTTTCTAGGTTTCTTCTTTCTCAGTAAGTAGGACTATAATTTACTGGGTCCTAACTAAAAAAAAAAATAGATCCTAGATTTTTTTTTTTTTTTTTTAAGAATTCTGAGTCTCAGGGACCTAGCTTTTCTTCAAAAGATCCTAACAAACAAATTTATATTCATGGCTAGAATATTATGAACCTGTGGAGGCTAGGTAGTTAATATATCAGACAACAGCTTTCTGAGGTATGCATACACGAATAAATAACAATGATAATAATAGCAGTTGACAGTTATTGAGTGCTTACAGTGGGCATGACTGGGCATTTAGCCTCAAAACAACCCTGTGGGGGTAAATGTCATTATTCCCAATTTTCAGATGGTAAAACGGAGGCTGTTAGAGATTAAGTTGTTCAAAGTTCCACAACTGTGAAGTGATGGAAATAGAATTTGAAAACCTAGCAGTTTGACACTAATGCCCACCGATATAATCTGTGTCAAAAAGCTCCATGCTGTTTCTTGGCTCCATACTTAAATACAGAAAGGCCTTCTAGTTACCACTTTGTAGCGGTTCGGGCGAATAGGGCTGGAACAAGAGGAGATGGTAACAGGGCTAAAACGAGGTTGAGAGGTAACCTCTGAATTTCAGCTGATGTGTTTTTCCCTGTTTCAATTACCAGGAATAATCAGGAGAGGGTTGTAAAAACGTGTTTTAAAGTGCTCCTATGTGAAAATCACCTGGAGAAACTGTTTTATCAGCAAAAGGAGCAAGATGCTGATACGTCAAGTGAAGGACTTAAGTTCAGGTCTTAGCGGCCCAACCACCCTCTCTCTCTCTCTCTCTCCCACCATTTCTCACCGCCCCTGCGTCCGGGCGATCAGTGCGCTGCGGGCTGCCGGGTGTTGACTGTGGTCTCTGACCCAGCACCGTGCAGCCTCATCCAGCTACACCACTTCTGCCTTATTAGGACAGAAAGTTTTGTTTTCCTTCCACTTTATTTTCTTTCATAAGGTATACATATTCAGTCTTAAATTGTGTCCATGGGCAGTCTGGAAACAGCTGTGCCTATGTTGCAGGGGCGAGAGATGGGAGTCCTTACAGGTACACACTTTGTTTCATGGCTGAATTGTTACCAAAACAGTACTGGACACAGTGCCCCACAAATTATTTTTCCCTTAAACTGATTTTTCCAGTTCGTTCTGTATATTAGTTACAGAGTCCTATAGTATATTTTCCCCATAGGGCTTTCCTGCTCATGATTCCTAAATAAGCTGATAAAAACTCCATTTTCTCCCCAGAAATATTTAGGTTGCTGAGGCTCTCTCTTACTATAATTACTTCCTGAAAAATGTAGTGGTCAATTTTTCCTGAATATTTTTGCATTAAATTGGGCAACACAAAACTTGGTCCTTGATATTTTAAGGTTGTAAAGCAGCTTCCTGGCTTGCAAGAGCTGACTGGTTTCTATTACTTGCTTTCAGGATGGGCTTCTGATTGATTTGTATAATGAAATCTCTCTACCATTTAAATGAGGAACTCCATGTGAAAACAAGGATTTCTTATGACCAGAAGAAATCATTTCTTATTAAAAGAAATCATCTGTTTCACTCCTTGACTAAGTACTTCAGGAATTGGGGTAGGTGAGGAGAAAGGTCTGGGCAATGGCAGTCTGATGAGAAATGAATTAATTTAATTATTTCCATGGTGTGGATCAATAATAGTCAGCCTGCACAGAGGCCCTTGGTCTGAAGCAGCTGGATAATCAATAGGATCACACAGAGGCAATGCTCCTCCCCTGGCAGCCTTTCTGATCTTTTCTGGGCGGACTTTTCACGCCTGTGTAATTCTAATTTATGTCAACTAGAAATCAAAGAAATTCCAAGAGGCTTTGGTCACAGGACATTGGGGTGGACCTTTCAAAATCTATTTATGTCTATGCCTCTAGTAATGTGGCCCATGGGTCCTGCTGGTGCCTTGGGGTAGCAGGGTTGACGAGAAGGGAGGGAGCCCCGTGGCATGGCATTGGCTCAGAAACCAGGCTAGCAGAAGGGTGGCTCCCTGCTCCGGGCAAAGGCGGGCGAGTGGAGTTAGGTAAATCGAGGAACACCTTCTCCTTCCTATCTATAAGTCTGCAGGGACCTAGGAACTACTAAGCATTTTAAGTAAAAGGCTTTGCCAAGAGTTGCTCCCTCAATAACGCTCTTTAATGATACCCCAGACGCTGGCATTTTCAAATCAAATGAACAGTGTATAAAATTAGTTCTGCATGAAGTTAAAAAAAAATGGAAAGTGAAAGGGAGCTTTTAAAAGCTCCAGCATTTCTCCATCCAACTGCTTTTCACAAGGGTTTGGCATTTGAGAATTGCTACATTTATGATGTTATTCGCTGCTCATAATTCAGGCCCTCTGTCTCCAAACTTCTGTATTAACACACACTGCAGAGGTTTCCACCACGACATTTTATCACCAAGGTTTCCCAAACCAGTCAAGTTGCCTCTGGCAAGGCCTGGTTTCTCAGCCAATGCCATGCCACGGGGCTCCCTCCCTTCTCGTCAACCCTGCTACCCCAAACATTTTTCATTAACCTTAAACGTTACATTTCCATTTGCCCTACAGCTTTCCCATGACTTTTTTTGGGTCCTTTTCAGTTTTGTTCTCCGGAGTGCCTTGTAAGAAATGAGGAAAAGATCCTACAATCGGAAGAAACAGATCTATACAGAATCTAGAATCCACTGAAGTTATGAAAATACTTTCTATGACTAAAGCCACTAAGGGGAACGCAGAGTAAACATATTGGTCTTATTAGAGAGTCCGGTTGATTGTACAAGCAGTTTTAACTAAATCACCACATAAATGCGTGTTAAGTTGATAGGTGATTTCGGGTCAACTCTAATTCCCAAGGTCAAGTAAGCCTTTGAACAGACCTTAAGAATATAAGTTCACCCCAATTCATCAAAGCCGTCTCACACAGCGTTTTCTTCTCTTGGTTCTTACAATGCACTAAAGTTTAGGAGATTAAGTGGCCGTCGGCTTTAAAACCTAAAGTAATGCCTCTAACATGCTTATCCAACCAGCAATCAGAAAAGCAACTCAAACAGGGGCTTCTTAATGCACTTCCTAACTTTACAAGTGCATGGGGGATGCCACATGTGTTGCACGGCTGGAGGACTCCTCCACCCGGGATCACCGACGTCGCAGCCAAACAAATTTACTGCAGCGTAGCTTAGACACTGGCTAATAATCTAAGAACACGTTGCTTTCATCTACAATGAATACATTTAATGTTTCTCATCTGTTCTCTGTATGCCTAATGAGAGACAGAGACATAGGGAGAGAGAGGGAGAGAAGGGCAGAGAGTGAGAGAGAGAGACAGGAGACAGAGACGAAAAATGCTTTCCTACAGCAAATACAAGCATTTTGTCATTCTTGGAGTTTCTCAACATCCCAAGTGACGGGAAAATAGCAGTTTGGTAAAGTAAAGCTTCTAAATTAAATGTAAGTGGCTCTAAATGAAACTACATGTGAAGAAAAAAAAACAAAACAACTGGACTTCAACGCTTCTCAGAACTATAGGATAACAGAACAAACCCCACCCATCCTCAGTGCAGGAACCCCACTGACGAGACTCCTGACAACTGTAGATTGCAAGTCTCTAGGTCCCTTCTTTGCATGTAGGTAGAGAACTCTAATGAATGTAGTGGGTAGTGGATTTGTTTAAGGTAAAGGGAGAAGAGCGATCGGTCCAAATTAAGGTTTTTCTTTGGTTCTTTGTTGGCATAGAGGATACATTGACATAGCAGATTCTTCATTTCTATACTCTATTCATAATTTTCCTTGGTGGCATGTTTTCGTTTTTTTTCTCCTTTATTTTTCCTAATACTTTCTTTGTGAATTGTCTTGTCTTCAAATCACCCTTTTCTGCCACCACAAATCTTACTTCTTTTCTACCACTGGGTTAGCAAATTGGTTTCAAATATATAATGTCCCAGACAGATATTAGTTTTCCTATGTAAATTGTGTAGAAAATGTAATAATTGATAGTTCTATATAGAAAATAATCTTAATTTTAAATGTAATTAAGGAAAAAGTAAAATGAAATATCTTTTCTGAGTTCATTTTTTCCCCTCTCTTTTTAACTTGCTTTCAAATTGGGACAGCACGCAATACATTTGGATTTCAAAAATCTAACACAGATTAATATAGTGATGATAAGACTAATAGTAATACAGGGCATTTTTTATATAAAAAATATTATTAGAAGGGCTCGATACATGTTCAGTCATTTAAATGCTCAGAACAATTCTACAAGATAGCCACTATTATCCTATTTAACATCTGAAGAAACAGTGGCACTAAGAGGTTAAATAACTGTCTAAGATGACAGCTAAGTGCAGAGCCCAGATACAAATTCCAACTCTGGCTCTTTTCTTTGCTATAGAAATCTTTCTTTGAATCTTGATAAAAAATGTAGAATCTGCAGAAGGAGAGCATAATACAAATTTTGAAAACTTAATAGCTACTTACTCTAGATTTCCATCTAACTAAACCAACAAGTCAGCCTTCATGTGCAAGGCTTTCCTTGCACTTTGTGTGTGGTTTGGAAACTTCTATCCTCGTGGAACCTCTCACATTTGGTCCTGAGCTGCCCTAAGCTTGAGGACGCCAGACAGCATGCTGGGTGTAGGAGGGCAGGCTGGGCAGCTGCAGGCTGTGGTCATTCACCCCGGGGCTCTCGGAGCAGCTCTCCACTGAAGAAAGGACACAGGCTGACCCAGAAGAGGGCTCAAACAGGGGCAATGGTCACCAGAACAGGGTGCCCTGATCATTTTGAACTGATTTTCACTTGGGTCGAAAAGGATCCATTCTTCAACTTAAAATGAGCAAAGTTCTCATCCACAAGTATGTCTGAAATAATCTCCCGTACTAACTGAAACATAAACTTCTACAACTCATCTCTGAAGGTGGAGTTGATCTTCATAAATCCCAAGAGCACAGACTAGAAATTCAGTGATTTCTGAGAATGCTGTGGGCACACTGAAGCAACTGGAATGCATCATTTGATCATTTGATGTCCTTTTCCAGGTAGTTCTCAAGGGGGCAGTTCTAGCTTGGGAAGCTAAAGAGCTCTGCTGAGTTGTGTAGCATTTCTAGAGTGTTCTGCCTAGTGCAACTCCTTTCACTTGTTTTTAAAAAAGTCATTTTAAAGTGACAGGGTTAGTAGTGGTGTTCAGTTAGTTAGCAGTGAAATGTGAGGGAGAGTTGCAACCCCCGGGGTCTCAGTGCTGTTGCTTAGTAACAAAGTCAGTCAGCCTTCTAGGTTAGGCTGAGAATATATAATAAAATCTCTCTAAAGATAACTAGCTGGCAAAGGCCTAGTGTACATCGGGATTTTAAAGCATTTGGACTGGGTTAATTAACAAAAATGACAAAGCACACAAAAGATTTAGGCCATCTTTCCATTTGCCCCCAAATTTGCCAGATTTAAAAAACGCGTATCCTTTGAGAGGCATGCATATTTAGTTTCACTGCTTTTACTAGATTTGTCCTTAATCACCACTTGCAAAAGTAGCACACGTGTAAATTATTATATGAGGCCAGTACTTTCTGAGTAAGTATCCAAGGTGGAGCTCTTCCAAGGAAGTGGTCTCCATGGCCAGAGACCATCCCCTGGGTGTGCCATGAGCACTGGACACAATCTGAAGACCTGCGGTGTGGTCTTGGGCCAGCGCCTAGTCTCTCCGAGCCTCCCGTTTTTCTTCTTCATGGTGCAAATAACCATTTCTTAGACCTTTTGTAGATCTAAGACGTGACAAAAGGGAAAGCACTTCTCTAGTGCTGAGAGATCAATACAGATTTTTATCATCCTTCTTGGTCTTCAAAGTGCCCCACAGTAAATGTGGCACAATTTTCCCAACTCATGCTCTCAGCTCCGCAGACTTTCAGCAGCACTTTTGGAATCATTTCTTGTCACATGTTAACAGTGATGTGTGGAAAGAGGCAAATTCCAATATAATATTCCCTCACTGGTCCTTTCTTGACCCCAAATGACCAGACTGCCTAGAGGCTGAGCACTGTGAACACACGTCAACTTAGCAAGAAATGATCTGACACTGTCCTCTCCACTTTACTGTTGTGGGAACTTGGAACCCAGAATAAAATTTTACTGCCAGACCTTGTACATTGCAGTGTGCCATGGAAACATTTAACATTTTGGTTCATGGAGTTATGAATAGTCAAAGTCTAAGGTGACTGTGAGCACAGTTGATTTTTCTTTCAGCACAGCACAAAATTCATTTTTAAACAGAAATACAAAACTAATCTCAGACTAGTCTAGAAAACCAGGCATCTTACAATGCATAGCTGTAATGCGATATGTAAGCATGTGCACACACATATAGGAAGAGAGAATATGAAATCAAGTTATTAATTACACTGATAGACAGAAAACAAGGTAATAGGCAGCTCTTACTTTATCGCATCTCATCAGTCCCAAATATCTCAGAGACTTGCTACTCTGTGCAATTAGGGTCGCCCCTTGGTCTGTAATTTCTTTACACCATCCAACATCCACAGTCTCTATTGTCATGCTGTATCGTCCAATGGCTATCAGCGCTGCAAGGAGGAACAGAGAAAAAAGCAAACATGTTAGCAGTGTAAGGGATCGTTGTTGTATGAGGAGTATTTCTCTCATTTCCTCACTAAATTTGTTCCTGAAATGTTGTGTGTAAATGAATGTTTCGTAAACTAAATCAAATTTGAAATGCTTTAGGAAAGCTTATCCTCTCACAAATCCTTTCATAAAGTGAATAATCATCCCATAATTCCCTTTCATTGGATTGCAAACTTTTATCAGTTTTACTCATTACAAGGTTACCTGTACTTTCAAACATTTATATCTGCAGAATAAATACATAAAATGAATTACATATACCATATTACAAAAAAGCCCAAGGAGTAAGTAAACTTTACTCAAGATAATGTTAATCATTTAAAAAAAAAAAAAAACCCATGTAAACACCGTTTTGAGGTGTGTTATACTGCATGTGAATTTCTTTACCAATTGGAATAATTTTTTCCATCTGTTCACGATCTGTAAAATGTAAAAGTATATAATATTTTTCACATTACTACTTCTTGGGACTGTTAAGAATTAAGAGTAGATTATACATACAGTTGAATTTAATTGGTGCCATGCTAGAGTGCAGTAAGGGAATGCATTTGTTATGGTGAATTTCCTCACCAGATCAGACGTCTTCCTTCTATTAACATAAAATGAAGCCTGTCATCTGAAAACGATGGCAGTATCTTCTAGTCTTTCTGACTGTTCCGCTTGGTACCACTATTAACGTGCAGATGCTTATCTCACAATCTACCATGGATAGTACTCATCAGGGCTCCACAACCCATCACCCTGTCAGTGACCAGTCAGTGAGTGTGGTTCTTTGCTTTGGAGCTCGGATTTGATAGACGTGTGTGCCTCTACATTTGTGAAGCGGAAAAACAGATTTTAGTATCTGTTAGTATCTTATAGAATAGTTTAGTATCTTATAGAATAAGTTTAGGGTGCATTGGTTTGTAAATAAAACCCCTGAAACAATGCCAGAAATATTAAAAAGGAAAAAGAAATTGTTTGCTAATTATTTCCTCATTCTAAGAAAGGATGAGTTGATTCCTGTGACATTAAAGGCGGATGATATTTTCCAATGACTAGATTGATAAGAGCAGAGTAAATTACTCATGTAAATAAATGTTAACTCTTACAGGTAGCTCACAGGGAAGAACACTTGGCAAAATCTCTTAGCTACTTACCTCAGTATTTCTTAGCTAAAAAATTCATGCCTATGTATTCAAGAATCAATGTACTCCTACATATTCAGACATTTAATATTTATAAAAACAACAATCATGGTTCCAGTGTTTTCTACTGAGAATGCTCTAGAGGAAGAAAAAAGATTTTTTTGTCCTAGAAGTTCCCCATTCCCTTAATTTGTTGATGCTTTTCATCTTTCCACATGCTAGTTTGGCATTTAGTGTTTGAAGGCGGTACGGTGGGGCCGGGGGGATTTGCCTGAGTTTGTTGACACGCCTCAGTGATATATTTGGATAGTAGGAGCAGTATCCCAGATTAAACCCATTGGTGTCCCTGACCTAAAAAAAAAATGGTTGTTACTTTTGGTATTGTCTTAATAGTCATTGGTTATAATATCCTGAGGAATTCCTGTGAACAATGAGGTAGAAAATACACAAAAGAAATTTCTTTCAATACGAAGTACTCAAACTATGATTTCAAAGGTGGACAAAGCACAAGTTACTGGATAGCCCCGGGTGGGTAGTGTTTGGCTTTTTTCAGGTATGCAGCTAGGACAGGGAAGCCCTGCATGATGCAGAAAGGAAAACCAAACCTAAAGTGTCTTCATGGCTGCCGTACATGTAAATGAAGAGGCAACTGGCTACTGGCTCTAGGGGCTAACAACACTGTTGTTTGATATTTTCCTTTTTTTGTTCAAATTTAAATAAACAGCAAATAAAACAACAGAAGATAGGTCAGGATATTGAGTTGTTTTTTTGTTTTGACATAATTCTATTTACCGAAATAAGATTTAAACCTTACTATTCCTTAACTTATTCAACGAACACCTCACAGATACTAATTCTAGGGTGTTTTCTCCAGTATATATTCACTAGCCATGTGCCAGGTACTGGGCTGGAATCTTAGCTGCAATATCTTATTTAATCCTCACAGCAACCTCATGAAGCCATATTGCTATTTCCATTTTAAAAAATCAAAAAACTGAGTGACAAAAAGATTGGATTAACTTTTCAAATGTCACAGACAGTAGGGGAGTGGACAGTAAACTGGGAGCCAGTTCTCAGCCCTGGCTGTATACCAGTTCTCCTAAATCAGAGTCATGGAGACAGGCGCCTGGCAATTCTAGTACTCTCCACTGCCAGCCTGAGGAGCTGTGGAATGACACACCAGACCAGGCTGCGTACTGGAGATAGAAAGACTCAGAGTTCAGAGGCCAGGTGTGTGTGGGCTGGAGGACGGGAGTGCTAGGTGGACATGAGGAATAGGCATGCAAAGTCAATACAATGCTCACCCCCATCTTTTCCCATTGCTACACCCCTTATCTTTCAGATCTCAAGTCGAAGGTCAGCTTCTCAGAAACCATCACCTTCTCATTTACTACTACTGGAAAAATCATTCAGTCATTCAGGACACAACTTCTGCATTAAAATGACAGCTACTATTCACTACTATATGCCCAACATCTGATGGGTGTTTGGTACAGAGTAGATTCTCAAAAATGTTTGCTGAATGCACCAGTGACTACACAGTGGTTAGTTCTATTAAGAGAATGGCAAGTGGACATGGGAGGCCCTGACTCTTCACAGCAGGGTGGGGGAATATCACAAGAGCCCTCATGGAAGAGCTGAGCTAGGCTTTGAGAGATGTGTAGAGATTCTCCAGAAAAACAAAGGAATGAGGGCAAATATATGGGATGAGGGAAAGAGCAAGTATAAAAGTAGAGGGCTATGAAAGCACAGGGGACTACTGGTCATTCTGTATGACTGAAATGAAAATGACTACAAGGAAGCGGCAAGTTTCATTCCTGAAATATATCTTCAATAATTAATGGCACTAGAGTAGGCATAAAAGACAGTGTAGCAAAAATAAGCAGAATCCCTGATGTCATGAAGCTTATATTCTAGTAGAGAGATGTAAAACAAACAAACACACAAGATTATACAATTCTAAATTGTGACTGGTATGCTAAAGTAAATGAACTGATCACTGTAAGAATAACATGTAGATGGTGTGGTGCATCTGGGACAGTCTGATGAAGTTACTTCTAATCTCTCCAACTGTGTTGCAAAAAGAATATTTCACATATAGGCAAGACATCTGAGGTTAAATTCCTCACCAAAGCCTTAGCTGGCTGGGCTAAGAGTCAGAAATAGGTGCACACTGAGACAGTTTGTTTGCCACTAAAACCAGTGATCATTCTATCACAGAAAGCAACACCTTGACTGGTAGCAAAGCATGTATACGTTCAGCATCTATTTTCTTTCCTCTACCCTCATGTAGGCATTAAACACTACTCCTTACAGGTAGCCAAGTATTTACCCTGTGACTATGAAACAGGGGCTCGAGAGAATCTTTACATTCCAAACCATTTATTGAGTCATTTACGTCTCTGTGATAATCTCCTAGCTTTGGAAAGTTTCCCACTGTTCATGAGCTAGCTGTGAATCTGCAGTGTGGTATAGTCTCAAGTTCATGTCCAGCCTTGCTTATTAGAAGATGCCTGACCTCAGGATAACATTTAACTTGTTGGTGTCTCAGCTTTTTCACTGCGACAGTGGGGATGCTGGCTATATGTCTTATCTCCTTTACAAGGTGGGTAGGTGTTTCAAATGAGATAATACACATAGGGAACTTTCTAGGTCATAAATGTCTGATTTATTTGCTATTTCTTAAAACCATTCCAAAGTGGCTCAACTGATAGAAAATAAAAAAGACTTGAGTTTGGAAAAACAAAACTATCTGGGCAAATGAGAGCATTATATATTGTATAAGTACTTTGTCATCATATCACTGCCAGAATTCTTGAACTGCCCGCTCCACAGTGGCAATCATGAACTTGTAGCCTGTACCTGAGCTGAGAGGGCTGCAAGCATAATGGGTGAGTACTATCATCCTCAGGGGCTATTGACATATGACAGTGGTATTTACTGAGTCTTAAAAAAAGATCAATTCTGAAGATTAATTCCTCATCCCAGCACAATTTTAACATATATTTTTAGGTGCTAAGTACAACTAATAAAGTAAGTTAAATGTTTAAAAAATCTATATAAAATAAAAGCCATACTTCAGTCACTTATATGTTGACCATGGATAGATATTATTCCACTAAAAGGCATTTCCATCCACACATAGGTAACAGGATGATGAAAAGACACGAACACTTATGTACTCAATTTTGTGCAAAATTCCTAGGAATCCACCCTGAAAATACACTTCTAAGGGTACAAAACTATGCACATACATTTTATTAACTGGAGCATAGGTTGTGACAGCAAAATAATGGAAACAGCCCAAATGCCTAACATAGGAGAGTGGTTAAAGCATCTGGAATACTCACAAATATTTACACAGGTATGAAAAATGAATGGGGGAAATTCTTTAGGAACTTCCAAGTCATCGAGTTAAAAAAGAAAAAAAGCAAAGTACGAAAGAGTTGATATGGCATGTGGCCACCCTGCTTATGAGACAACAAACAAACACTGCAATAAACATAAATCTGTTCACTTGTGAAAAAGGACTACAGGGAAGATAAACCAGAAACTCTAGAGATTAACTATTGGGGGTTGGTGGGAAAAAAGGATGAAAGACGGGGGCATGGAATATCAGGGTGAGGGGTAAGGAGGGGCAGAGGCTTCTTAGAACACCTCTGTGAATATAGCTCTGATTCTCTGAGCCACAGTATTGCTTCATATGCTCCACCCACCCCACCAAATGTTAGAAGGAACCAGCATGTGGGGGAGCAGCAGTGGAGGAGAATCAGTAGCCAACAGACCAAATGAACCACATGACTCAGACAAATAATATAATCACACAGAAGGGGATGGGGATTAAGAATGAAGTAGCTTTGTAAAACAGTCTTTTGACTGGATATTGTGTGGTGAAAGCCAAAAAGAGCTGTCAGCAAATACTGCGCCCTGGTGAGTAAATCTATTTCTGATAGAGGTATGAGTTACAATTCAGTAACTATTTTATGTGTGATATATGGTTATAAAAAATGCCAGTCAGTCCTTACATTACAGAAAGAACTTAAAAATAAGAAAAGAGGAGAGGCTTATTATGAACCTTACGGTACTAAACTGGAATTAGGACTATTAGAATGAGCTCATGGTTTTTGTTTTTGTGCGTGTGTATATATATATATATATATATATGTATCATAATATATATACATATACTACATCATACATATAAATATGGAAGTAATAAATATAATGTATGTACATGCACCACTTAGTATATGTACATGTATTTCCTAGCTTTTTCTCCTAAGAGGGAATAAGAGCTGATCTACTAGCAGTCTCATCTTGGTTTCTACATATCATTCTCCAATAAAAGGAATCAAGACTTCTAGAGACATGACTGATTCCAGGACAGGGGTGGGGAAACTATAAGATGAGTCTGGAACATCTTGTGAGTACTTAAAGCAGAATGAGGGTATGTCAAAAGGGCATGGAATTCTCTCAGGAGGTGCTGCCAATGGCCACTGCTGGAAGAATAATGATTGATGGTATTAGATTATAATAATAAAATGGAATAACCATCCACCATCCATATGGATATAAAGACATAATCAAATAAATAAATAAAAGTCAAAGAAGGGTCGTTCTTCCTTACAGAAGAATTTCACTTATAAGTGTAGAAGGAATGAGGAAAATACAAAAACATCATCAGGTAAAGACCAGAGTAATAATTGTTGCAGGCAAGATTCATCAATGGATGCTCTATAATCAGTGGGTGAAAATTTGAGGGGAAACAAAATATGTCCATAGTGTCAAAGATATTTGTCAACTACAAAAGGAAAAACTCTTAACTTTTCAGGAGACAACACCTTTACCAAATGATTAGAGCTAACATCACAAGTAATAATATTACATGTAGACATCAAGTACCACTGATCACTTCTGCAGTATTCTGCACAAAAGGAATCATCTCAATCTATTCATAAGAAAATATCACATGGGCCAAACTGAGAAACATTTTAAAAAATAACTTATCAGTATTCATCAAGAGAAGCCAATGCTAGGGACTATAAGAAAAGAATGAGGACATGTCATAGATTAGAGGTGTGTGAGACATTAACAACTCAATACATAACAGCAAAATGTGGGATCCTGGAATGGATGCTGGAATAGTCAAGAATATTAGGAATAAAATGTTGAAATTCAAATAAGATTTGTAATTTAGTTAATCTCATTGCTTCAATGTTGATTTCCTAGTTTGACAATTGTACTATAGTTAAATAAGTTAACATCAGAGATAGGTGAGTAAAGCAGCATACATAAATTCCTTACTATTTTTGCAACTTTTCTGTAATGCTAAAATTATTTCAAGACAAAGAAAAAAATGGAGATGTTAACAATAGATAACAAATGAATGAACTAAGTAGAGAACTAAAATTTTCTAAGTGAAAGCAGGTATTATGTTCACGCTGAAAGATCTGATACATAAATGTTATGACTAAAAATAGATTTTTTCATGATAAGAGTAAGATTAGTTATATGAGTGCATTAACAAGTGGCCTGCATGTGCCATTTTGTCCTTTCCAGTTCTATCTTCTGCTACAGATCTGTGTACCTGTAATAAAATGAGAAGAAATGCCCTACTGCTTGAAAGAATTAGGGTTAAAACTTAACAGTAGGATTAATATCTTTCATGTAATACTTGGATAAAAGCCATTTGCAAAGAAATTTCTTGGCACAGATACAAAGAGATAAATACGAAAAGTGCTCGTCTTTGTGGAAGACACAGAAGCTCCCAAAACAAAGATATGACACTTTGAGCCATTTGTTGTTGAGTGACACATCCCCTCAAAGGTTCCCTCCACCCTGAGGGACTATAGCTTGGTGCCTAGCTCTAGTGGTTCAGGAGAATCACAGGTGCCTAGAAAAAGTACAGAGCACCACCCCTGGAGATTTGGATTCAGGAGAAGATATAAAGCTCTTGTGATCCCAATGTGCACTCAGGGCTGAGAACCACTGGAACAGAATAACCTACAACTCGGGCAAAGTCAGTCAACTAAAAACAAAGGAACTCACTTTTAAAGATATAACGAGCTTATGTGTTCTGATATTTTAAAACAATTTTGCCTCAAAAACAACAGTGACTTTCAGTACATACTCTAATGCTTGAAATTCCACTATTTCTAATTTATATCCTCCTTTCCATTTTTATACATACATTATATTCTTCCTGTTACTGTATAGTAAATCAAACACTGACCAGGTTCTATCATATTTTTTCCAGGTTTTTTAAATTTGTAAATATTTTCCTTTACTTCTATTGCCCTTATTTTATATTTCTAATGCAGCACTTATCAGAGTTCGTTTCATATTAGAATTGGTTATCAACATACCTGTCGTCCCACTGAATTGTAAAATCTTTGAACTAGCAAATGTGGAGAATGTTTTATCGAGGACCTCCAATCTCTGAAAATCAAGTGTCACTCAATTTTCAAAGTTTTGATAAATTTTTGGAAGCATAACACACATGCAAAAAACTGAAAATCCTAAGGGTACCATGTGATGTATTTTGACAAAGTCAACACAGCTGTGTAGCTGTATCCAGGTTGAGAAACAGTGCATGGTCAGCACCCCCAAACCTTCCAAATCCAACTGCAGTCACTACTATTCTCCCTTAAGGATGTCCAGTATCCTTACTACCAATCGCATAGATTAGAATTCCTGTTTTTGAACTCCACATAAATAGAGTCAAATACACTTTTGTTTCTGGATTTTTAGTTGCTCATTAGTTTGTGAGATTCATCCGCGTTGTTAATTTGGAGAGCCAATCGCTTTATTCTCGATGCCGCATAGTATTCCATTCTAGTGTATGGAATGTGGGTGGTTTCCACTTTCTTGGTTGTTAAGGGTAACACTGCAATAAATATCAGAATAAATGTCCTTGCATGTAAAGATGTTTCCATTTCACTTGAGACCTAAGAGTCATAAGTGTACATTTCACTTAAGAAATGCCAAAATAATTTCCAAAGTAGATGTGTCATTTTACATTTCTACCAGTAATGTATGAAGCTTCCAGTGTTTCTGTATCCTTGACAATACTTGGTAATGTCTGTCTATTTGATTACAGCCATTCCAGTGGCTATAATCTAGTAGATGTGAAGTGGTACTCAGTGTAGGGTTTCCTCCGCCCAGTTGCATTGACATATAACTGACACATAGCACTGTGCAACCTTAAGGTGTACAGAATCATGACTGGAAATAAAATAACTATGGATTTTAATTCTCATTTTCCTAAGGATTAATGATGTGTATCTTTTCATATGTTGTTTTCTTTACAAGTAGTCAGCAGATAGCTATCTGTTAAATAAAATTGATGAAGGAAAGACACATAGATAAGGTTTCTACTATTAGACTACAGCAAAGAAAAGCTTTCTAGATAACAGATATTTTCCATGTAATTTAAAGGAAAACACAAGTAAAATAAATTTAGTTTATCCTCTGAAGACATAAAAAGTTTTTTAAATAAGAAGGTAAATTCAGGGGAAAACAAGGTCATGGAAAATTTTTCAATTACTCATTTATTTGTGTAAATTTCAGGCTATTCAGTGTGTTTTATTTAGAAATTCAAAATTTCTGAAAGTCAAGTGAAAAACAACACAATGTAAACAATGTCCAACCTTAGTGGATAATACTAGAGAGAAAACTGTGAATCATGTTAAAAATTTCATGACCCACACACAGAGCATGCATTTTACATAGCTCTGCTTACTAAGTTGGGAACAGCAACATACAAGTATTGTCTGACTCACAGAGGGATCAAGCTGGCTATGACCCTTGAACTCTCAGTGGAAGAGGTTCTCCTGCCCTATACATCCTGGAATGGAAATGCAAGCACTATTTATAACTGCATCTGCTTTTCTTCCTATGAAATAAACAAGTTGGTGGAAAAGAAACTATTCAAGTAAAAACATTTTTAAAGATCTTTTAATACATTAGGAGCAAAGATAAATAGTATTTCCCTTTATCCCTTACTGATTTTTCTTTTAATAGCAAAATGAGACAAATCTCATTGAGTATGCAGCAACTATTTTTGAATATGCGATTTCCAAACATGTAATGAACAAGAAGTATACTTAGAAATAACCTTCATTTAACAGGTATCTGACCCACTGCTCTAGTTTTCAGTGGTATGTTGTTAGGTGGTAACCAACCCATTGAGTGGAATGGTATGGTCCCCTGATTATCCCCTTATTAATTATAGAATTGAAGAGGAGGAACAAAAAAAGTCTTACCATTCTAAACATTAACCAAGAACCTGAAGTCCCTGGTTCAATGATTCTTTTTTATTCCAGCCTGAATACATACCTATATTACTTATCAAAGAATTATGTATTCTTTTCAGAATCCTGACATTAGATCAGATTTCCTTACTTTCTGATAAGTGAATTCTGGGTTTAAAACATGTTGGTTCATGGACATGGAAAAATACATTAGAATCTCTGTCATATATATGACATGTCCACCTGTCTGAACTGAATTTTCCAGACCACTGTAAAGACAGAGCATCAGTTTCAAGCAGGCATCAGGTACAAACATTCATCTGACTTAGTGTGCAGCAGAGTAAAATGTGATTTCAGGGACTACCATTTAAGAGATACCAAGGTTGGTGACAACAAATGTGTTGTCAGACTGCCCAATGAATGTCATAAAGGTATCTTGATATCAAAGGGAAGGAAAACAAAGAACGAGAGAAGGACACATTGGAAGATCAGCAGAGTGAAGATACTATCTTTTCTTTCTTTCAACAAATACAAATTGAGGTCCTGCTATGTACCAGGCAACATTTTAGGAGTTGGGAATAGAGAGATCAATTACTTGTGCTTCTGGAGCTTACATTCTGAATGTAAGAAATTATATACTTTTTAAATGTGGTGATAATGCTTTGAAGACGAAGAAAACAGGGATTAGGGTAGGAGTGCCACAGTTTTAATGAGGGACAATCGAGAAGGTCAGCATTCGAACAAAGATCTGAAGGGGTGAAAGAGCAAGTCAAATGTGTATCTGAGGGAAGTGTTACAGGCAGAGAAAAGCTAGTGCCAAGATCATGAGGTGGGAAGGTTTCTGGCTTGTTCCAGAATGAGCAAAGGTATAAGATGGCAAGTAGTAGAAGAAAGGAGATGAAAGGAAAAGGGAAAAATCATTTTTTAGGCGATTTTAATGACATCTAATGGTTTTTACTCTAAGTGAATAGGAATCTATTGGGGAATTTGGGACAGAGGAGTACTGGTATCTAACTTAACTTTTCAAAGGGATTCTCCAGCTTCTGAGTTAAGAACAAACAGTAAGGAAGCAAAAGCAGAAGCAGAGAGGTCAGTTGTCATTGCAATTATCCAGATAAGAAGTGATAGTGGCTTGGCCCAAGTGGCATAAGGGAGATTTAAGGGAGTTGAATTTTGAATAGATTTTAAAGATAGATCCAAAAATATAAGAGCAAGGCTCCAAGATGTCTAGAGAAAAATGCCCCCCATTCCTGCACTTTTACTGCACGGGATTTAACCACAGTTGCATTTTGTGTCCTTAATTGGTGGGGCAATATTGGTTTCTTCTACTGGATATAAAATCCATAAAGAGAGAGCAAAGACCTCTGTGATTCATTGTTTTTTGTTTTTTTTAAAGGAAAAGTGTAGGTAAGAATGAAGGCAAGCAGGCAGGCAGTCAGCAAGAAAGAGGAGGAAGAAGCACTTTATTTTTACTTTGATTTTACTTGTTCACATTGCTTGCTTTCCCCAGAGCTGGGACCTGCCTCCACTGATTCATCTTTATATTATCATTGTCTATCATAGGATCTTTACTTGTTAGTATTCAATATATTTTCATTCATACGCATTTATCTTAGAAAGACAATTTTAAGTCTTAGGAGACAACTCACAAAAGCAGTCTTGTCTTGTTTATATTCTCTAGAGTTTAAATTCTTTTATTCTAAAGATATTTATTGAGTAGCTACATTATGTCAAGCACTGTGATAATTATAGTATCATTGGGGGAGATTATAGATAACATATTTTTCCTTACAAGTTTTTTGCATTTAAAATTTTTCGACATTAGCTTAATTTTACTATTATAGTGGCTTTAAAAAGTTGATAAAAAGGTGCTACTGGACAGATCATTCAATTTTTACCAAAGTAAAACAAAGAACTCAGCATTTCCTACTGCAGGGTTTCTTTATAACCCCAGGCAATCAAACATATTTACTGGCGCCAAGATTCAGTACCTAAAATCATACGGATTCATGTGAAAAAGCATAAAGCTATTTGCAAACTAAAACTAAACACAGAAAACCGAGCTCACTCATGCTTTCCTTACTCTAACCAGAGTGGTTTTAACTTGGGGCTGTTGTCCGATGTGTGGATTTAACTCTAATATTGCCAATAATTTAGCAATTTTTAGCCCTAAAAAGGGCAAAAAAAATCAATAAAAATGTGAAATTCAAAGCATTTGAATTTGAGCTTTTAAAGTTTAGTGGAGTGCTATATTAAAATGCAGAGAGAATTTCCATACTGTTTGTTTTTGAAGGAGAAAGGAGAGCCTCAGTTCTGAATTCTCTGACTTGGGAGCCTGAAGCACGCACACAGCTACACACTCACAGTGATACCCACACATTTACTCGCAGGGAGACTTACCTTGAAGCTAAAGAATGTTAGGCCTAGCCATCATTTACATGGGTATTTACATGTGCATTTACAAGTGCCTGCAGTTTAGAAGTGTATTCAAATGGGAATGGATTTTTTTAAATTTATAAAAGCAAGATACTTTTGTATTCTTTTTCTTAAAGAGAGACCCCAAATTTTATAAACCTCAGGTCCAATAAAATCCGGAGTTTGTCCCTGATCCAAGCCAGCATATTCAGTGACTCTGGGGGTAGATACAAGGAGGCTGTATTTTTTTCTTTCTTTCTTTCTTTTTTTTTTTTTTAAATGTCACCAAGTGATTTTGATATACAGCCAGGTTTAGAAATTACTGATGGAGGACTACAGACTGATCAGTTTAATGAGTCCCTGATATCTAGGTAGTATTTCTTCCTGGAACTTTGCCATCATTGATTGGAATATAAACCATATAACACTATGCAGTTTGGAAAAAGCTGACAATTGGCAACATTCACTTCCACATTGCAGTGATGAATCACATAACCCTCTGTGCCGAGTAATTAACTATCCATTTGTATGTACTGGCTGTAGCAATATAGTTCTTTTCAAAGAGGAAGGAAGGGAATTTGGACATAACATTAACAGTTGTTAATACCAAGCAAATAGAGTAAATTGGATTTATTAAAAAGAGTATGTGTGTGGATTTTTTCCCTAGGAGTTGATATAATTTGTCTAGCTTTCTAATTATAGCTGAGACAGAAAATGGCTGAACCCAAAGACCTCTCACGGTATCTAATAAACTTTTACTTACAGGGAGAACATTTCTTGGGTTGGAGAATGACAAATAATTTACTAAGCTTTTCCTGAAAGATAGCTAAAGGTGTTTCACCTATATCTAGCTGATGAATTAGCTTTAGCTAATAATCAGTGTCATGAGACAGGAAGAAGCAGCCTGTAATTACTTTGAAAGAAATGAAGGAACAGATCTGATAAAGAAACTAAATCAGCTAATTCCTCTAGGGGTATACTGAGTGGAAGAGAAGCTTACTCACTGCAAGTTTCAACTGACTAAAGATGAGGGGGCACCGGTGGTTTCACCAACAGTATCTGCAGCACTCTCTCTTAACAAACTCAGTTTTCCTTTGCATAGGTACAGTGTGGGGGTGTAATCAGAATCCCTGCCTTCTCTAGACTGCAGGTGGGCATGTGTCCCAAATTTGTCTAAGCATACTCACTAGCAGACATCTGAATCCTACCTGGAATGACTTAAAAAGGAAAATAGCAGGAGCCAAACATCCTGGGGGAGTTTTCTGAAAGAGACTTCATTAGTCCTAACTACCTAGAGATCCATGCATGTCCTTGTCCTTTCCAAGACCTACCTTATTTAGTTATTGTTTTGATCCTGGAAGTTACTGTATTTTCTTCCAATAATGTCTTTGCTTTTGTTCTTTGTTTTTACTTAAAGTAGTTTCTGTTGATTTCTGTTATTTACAACCAAGGAAACAACTGTTACAGAAAAATATATACATGACAACTCAGTTATTTTCTAAAATAACACAAAAACTCAAACAGAATTCTCCGAAATGCCTAGATGAAAGAGTCACAGTAGCAGGAAATACAAATATGGCTCAGTTATAAAGATTTATTTTGCTGATAGATGTTACTAAAATATCTATACTGACTCAGTTAGCAGCTAAGTGAAAATAACTTTATTCAGTCCATGATATCTTTTAAATTTTTTCAAACAATGGCTATATTGATTGAGTAAAAATGGCACAACTCATTGTAAAAATCAAATCAATAAAGGAAATTATGGAAAGGTTTTAAAATTATCCCACATCCCACCATCTAGAAATAACATTGATAACACTTGATAAGCATTCTTCAGCACCTTCTACATATAGACAGAGCAAAAGATAAAAAAAAAATTTCAGAAATCTTAAATGCAATTATACATGCTTTAATTTGTTTTTCCTTGAACTTAACAAAAAATTAAATTTAATTGAAACTGAAAGAATTATAAAACTTTGGTTTTCTCTACCATAAAGGATAGCAATTCTTAAAAAGATCTACATAAATTAAAGAAAATACTTATGTAAACCTTTAGGAATTTGGAGTCATTTAAAAAATTCTATACTCTCACCTCAGACATAATCTGGTGAATCTTCCAGGAAAGGTGAGAAAATTGGTGGGCATTTCTCTTTCCTTTCTGCTCTTCTATTTGTTAGCTGTATTATTATTTTCCATTGTTACATTTCAGTGTTTCTACCTACCTTTGTAACCACAAATTCTCATGGTTGTTTAACTTTTTCTACATTGAGCCAGGTTCAAGATCATGAAAGTCTCCATAATTTTTTTTTTTCATTTCTGTTTTTATCAATCAACCTCCTGAATGGCTAAGTACCATCTTTAAGTAGTTTTGGTATATTTTTAAAGAAAGATTTACCTATATTCCCTAAGTTCTTGAATGCTTAAGGAGCAACATGGCTAGGTATTAAATTTTGGGGTCATACTTATTTTGACTTTCAGAGCATTATAGACATTTTTTGGTTTTGTTGTGGTGAAACAAAGTCCAACATGATTACTTCCCCTTCATACATGTCTTGCTTTTAATGTCTACAAGGGAAAATATTCTACCTTTTTCTCTCAGCAGTAACAGTTTCTCAGGACAGTTGTTGATTATACTACAATGATTTGCTTTGGGGGAACTACGCAAATCTTTTTTATTTTTGTAGACTGAAATTCCTTAAGACACAGGATCTGTGTGTTTTACTCTTGCTCTGTTGGGCTCACTTCTCTCCACCTTCCCTTTGCAAATGCCACACTCAAAAAAGAAATGCTAAGCATTAAATGATCCTAGGTTTGTTCTTCTAAGTTTATTCTATGATTGGCTAGGGTTGTTTATCTGTAGGGAATACGGGAGGTGACTGAGTAATGAACCAAGACTGTCTTACTTGGAAATTACTTGGGAATCTTGTGCCCAGTATCCTCACCACAAGTCTGTTATTGCCTTTATGTTGACATATGTTTGGTTGTAGATTTCTGTGTTCAAAATCTTATGTTACTAATAACAAAATTGGGTCTTCTTTTTTTTTGGGTGTGTGTCATGTGCTCTGGCACTTTCTGCTTAATTTCCTCTTTTACCCATTTCACTTCTGGTAATCTTCCCCATTCTGAAGCAAGGTGGAATAAATGAAGCTGGCTATCAACACAGTTTCCCCTTTAGTGACTTCTTTCCCAACATTTTGGGCTGTGAAACTAGGACTCTACATGGACATTCCCATTTCTTCAGGGACTGGTACAGTACTGGAGATTCATGGCTCCAATCAAGTACTTACTGGATGTGCCTTTCTGAATGAAGGAACCTATTTCATGTTAGAAGTATTTTACAAGAATTTTCTGTTTAAGAATTGTGACGTTTAAGAGAGTGAATAATGTTGAGCAATAACTCAACAGTATGTAGAGACTTATGTAGAGGATCCTTGAACTGCAGGGTAATTTGACTAGTATTTATTGTATGATTACAAGCAAAATAATGAGTAAAAAAAAGTCTTAGTTTCTGTTTTCAGTGCAGTTAGGGAGAATAAATAAAATCGAAAGTATTTACATTATTATGATTGTGTAAACACTGTTCACAGCTGAGCCACGCAGTACATTATGACCAAACTTCATTTCTCAGTTATCTGGAGTTTGTAATTGATTCATATTTTATGTTTTGTTGCTGTCTACCATTATCTTTTAAACGTTACTACAGATAGTTCAACTCCCTATCAATATTTTTTTTCCAAAAGCTCAAATATGTAAGTTATTAGTATCATTGCCCCATGACACTCCACAGTCTCTGCACTCCCTCTAAAGAACTCCAAACTCCTGCTCCTTACTAAACTGAAGGCTATTAGGTACAGAAGCACAGACATCTAAGATTTCCTTTTCTGTTCTCCTGTGGACTCTATGTCATTCCCCTATTGTTTGCTTTTTTTTTTTTTTTTTTTAACTTTTGTGATGAAACACTTCCAAAGGATGAATGGGAGAAGAAATTTGAACCCTTAAATGTCTAAGAGCATCTATATGTTTCTTTTACAATTAATTTATAGTTGAGCAGTGTACAGAATTTGAGGTTGATAACCATTTCTTCTCAGTTTTGAAAGCTAAATTCATTGTCTTCCACCTTGCTTCACTATTGTCTAGTTACCCAAACTGCTTTTGTCCCTTCAGCATCACCGAGACGTAATCGACATGCTAACTTTGGGTTAATTTTAAGGTATACAACATGCTGATTTGAAACAAATCTATTACAAAATTATTACCACCCATTTGGCTTTTTAAGAGACTTAGAGTCACTTTTACTTCTGATCTGTAGCATGGATCCTATGTTCTTTCTTGAATTAACTTTTAGAATTTCCTTTTCAGCCCTGGCAATCTAAAATATCATGATGACGTGCTGTCATGTAGATCTATTTTTACATGTGGTACTGGGCATTTGGTGGGCACATCCAATCTGGAAATTCATGTCCTTTCCTTTATAACAGCCTGTTCTCTCTCTCTCTCTCTCTCTCTCTCTCTCTCTCTCTCTCTCTCTCTCTCTCTCTCTCTCTTTCAAGGATACAATTGCTCTTCTTATCTCTGAGAATAATATGGTTTTTAATATTTTCTTCTTAGCCTCATTTTTCTATTTGTTATTTTTTTCCATAACTTCTTTTGTGTTGGTCTTCCCAAAATGTCTGCTAACCTAAGGATTTTTGACCATATCATCTGGGATTTCTAATGTATCTCATGTTCTCAAGAGCTGGGTCTTGAAGAGATTCAGATAACCTACAAGCCCACCTGCCATGGAGTCCCTGTGTGAAACTATTTAGGCAGAGTTCCTCTGCTTTGTTAACACAGTTTACATTCCTCCATCTGATTTCTGTCTTCTAAAAATGTGTTCACATTTTTTATCCTTTCCTATTCTTTTTGTCTTTAAAAATTCCCTTTATTTTTTTCACAAGATTTTTGAAAGGAAAGAAAGCATGTGGTCTATCAGCCATTTTAATTGATGACGTAGAACATGGAAATCTATGGTCATTTCTAATTGTTCCCAGCTTTAGGTATTCATTAAAACTTCTTCCTCTGGACTTGAATAAAATATATAATTAAAGAAAAGGTCAACCTCTTTACATGTGTGTGTTACATACCCAGTTTGTTAAAATCAAACATTAAAAGCATAGTAAAAGCAGGGTAACTTAGTATCAAGAGTGAACATATGTTCTGAGCAATGTAAGTAAACCTAATAATTAACAATAATATATTTTTAGTTATTCCTGATTTCCAAAATCAGCTCTAAATTTTGGATAACTCATATGGGTAAAAAGATTATTTGAAATATTCTATTTGGATATACTTTATCACCTGCAGCACTGTATTTAAGATCAAATAAAACAATATGTGAAACTAACTCCCATATGCTTGAAAAATTTCCAAATATTCTTAAGAAATGTTTTCTCTCTTTTGAATACTTCCTTCATAACATTTAAAAAAAATTTCACCAAAACCTTAGTATGCTAAATATTTTTATTTAAAGATACTTGAAAACAAACAAGTAGTTACCTGGCATTTTATACAAAAAAGCATATTCTCAATAAAGAGATTATTATTGCTAAAATAAGTATTAACATGACTCTATTTTAGTAAGAGAATTAAACTCAACTTAATTGTAGCAAATACTAATGAAATAATGTTGCCCTTCCATTTACTTCATTCCATCCACAATATATGTAAGTCACTGAATTCAGTCAACTATTTTTCAGATCCAGAGAGAGAGAGACATCTTCAAGAAAATAGACTATGATTGACAGTTTTTTCAAATCAGTAATATCATAAATATTTATATATACAGTTATAAACAAACTATTACTAGTTTAAGAAATGCAATTTACCCTTGGTGATAAGAGCTTTGAAAGTTAAAAAGCAGAATTTAAACGTTTTGTTCTCAGGAATTTTATTAACAAAATCAACTGTTTTAACTAAAACAATCATATAATGTAGTTCTCTAATTATTAGATTTCATTATTTTAGCTATGCACGCTTAGCCACTTTGTGCTTAAAAATTATCTGTGTGCACTAATTAGATTACTTGGGAAAACTGGTCAAATGCAAAGAAATGAAAGATTTTAAATAAAATTGCATCTCCAAAGTGTCTACATAAGTCCTTTGCATTTACTGAAGCTTATAAAATCTATTGAGTTTAAGGTGAATTCTATGCAAGCAGAAAGTTGCACCCATAGAGAACTAACAAAGTGCAATGTAGTTAATTCCTAGAACATATTTATTAGATACTAAATAGAGTAAGCCTCTCCAGAGCCAGCATTACATCTCAAGGCGGTGGAAGATTTGTACAGCCACTATCCTCTAATAATGAAGGATTTATCAACTGGAAAATATTTTCAATCCTATTACTGAGAGTATATTATCACATCCATGAACATATGCTATATTTCAGACTATAATGAAGAATGGTACTGTATGCTTTAATTGCTTTTATAAGATTCACATAATATCTGTAACTATTCTTCAGTATATTAGGAATTTAATTAACTCAGATAAGTAGTCTCATTTTTTGGTATTGTGGGACAGGAGTTCCATGTAAATGAAATATGCAGGTAATGGAAGCTCACTACTTTTTAGTAGGTTAATTAACGTGAAATTACTATTTTTGTGGGTCAAAACTGATTAAATATTGGTAATTCCATATGGATCAACATATATGCTGTAAGTTTCCTAACTTAATTATTTTGGATAGAAATAGTTCTGAAAAGTTTTATATACTTCATTATCATTTTTAATAGCATTATTAGACCTCATCAAACTTTTCCTTGATGATCATAACTTTACTGTAATAAAGCACTCTTCTGTGCTCAGAACTATAGAAGAGTTCTTTACTAAGTCCAAATGCTTAAAGGGCCACGTAGGTAAAGTGAGTGTGCAAAGTTGTTTTATTGTGTTATTTTGACACAGAAACACTTTGCATATTGCACACTGACATAGTAGTCTCCATAAAAAAATGCACTTGCTCCCTCTCTTTCTACTTTGCTTAGTCCACTAAGTCTGACTTTTCATGCCTTCCTTTTGATGGAGACTCAGATGTAATAAATATTTCAGTTTCTTTTTAATCAGACTGTTAAAAAGTGTGTGTGTGTGTGTGTGTGTGTGTGTGTATGTGTACAAAGATAATTGGCAACCAATGCTAAGCCTTAGTGTGGGAGATACAATTGGGATGAGTGGGAACTGTGGCTGTTGAAAGGCTTTCTGTAACAGTGGAGGTTGTGGAAAACTGGGCACCATATACACTGCAGTTAGGGAATGTAGATTCAGTGTTGAAGTCAAGTTTTTAAGATGTGAATCACTCGATACTTATGTGGTAGCAACTTAAGTAGAAAACAAGTCAAAACAAAAATACTGTGTAGATTAACATTCTGGCCCATGAACACTGGTTTGGAATCTCTGCTCCAATTGTTCTGACATTTTGTGTATGGTTTGGTCTTTCTATGTATTTCTCTCGCTTCCCTGTTGCCATAGATGTTTTTCAGCAACACAAGGATTTGTTAAGACAGCTTGGAAAATCAGATAATCTCACTTGTCACAACAGTACAAGAAGTTGGAATGAATGGATTCTGTGGAAGTGAAGGATAAGGATTTCTTCAAAAATATTTTAATTTGCTTTATTGATTCCAACATGATATCACAGAGTGGGCTTTAAAAAAATATTTAGCACTGGTGCAGTACTAAGGAAACTAGCACTGTCAAGGATAGGCAAGAAGAGCTGTTGCTATGCATTATTATCCTGTCATAGAATCTCCTTTTTAGATTAGGAGTTTGTGGTCAATATAGTTAACGTTGTAAGATGTACAACTGCTAAATTAGGATTATCTTTCACTATGTAAGCAAAGCATGGGTACCTCAGAAACTTATTTTTTCCCTCCATAAAGTAAGCAGCTATATGAAGATAGTACACTCCTACAAGTCATCTAAATATATCTTTTCATACTTTCTTCTCATTAGCTTTTATTTCTTTTTTTAGAAGTTCTTATTATGGAAATTTAAAAACGAAGTACAGAAGATTTTATGTATGTAATTTATAGTACCCATTTTAATTCACACAGAGTTTTTATTTAATAACTTGCAAACTTCTGGTTTGTGTTCTAGTTGAAATTGGTTGATAATTGATCTCTGGACAACTGAAATTTTACTGTAGTTTGTATAATAGAAATCATTCACTGCACTGACTGAATAAAAAGTGAAGAGAACAGAAATTTTGTGTTTTTTTATCTAAGTAATTTATGAGACTGGAGGACTTTCCTTTTGTATTTCATCAATTTCTATATAATAAAAGTGGAAATCAAAAAGTCACTTTGATTTTGTCATTGTAATTACAGTGATGTGAAATTGAAGCTCAAACAAAAAATTTATGCAGTATACTCCTGGAAACATTTTCTATTTCATAGACCCTAGTGACTAATAGTGAAACATTTCCCCCAATTTTTTCTCTTTTTTTGCTTTAGAATTTTCAGTTTAAGTTGTTTTAGATTCATGGAATTTATACATTTAAAAGAGATTATCACTGAGATAGCTCATTAAGGTATATTTATGGCACTAGCAGTAATCAATCATATAATAATTTTTGATAAATTTATTAATTGAGCACTTTCAAGGTACTCTAAACATAGTATCTCATTGTCACTAACATTGCACAATTTTATGTTGAACCACATGACATTGCTGTTTTTTATAGACCAAATATCAGCAATTTCAAAGGATTCAAATAAGTAATATTAGCATAGACATTATGTTACAGAAGAGAAAACTGAGAAGATAGAGGTAGTGTGATCCACCCAAGGTAAAATAGCTAGTTAAAAGCTGAGTTAGTATTTACACTCAGGTCCATCTGGTTCCAAAGTCTATATTCTTACACTGTGGTGGGGACATCTGGTGAAGACAAAACAAAGAGGAAAAGGTGGAAGATAATTCTTAATGATTAAAGATTAATTGTTTTCTTGGGGAGAAATAATAACAACAACAACAACAATAATAATATCTATATTATTCACAAAAAATAAGACACACAATGTGCAAAATGATGGGATATTTACTTTCACATCATGATTTGAGCTTTACTGTTGCAGCTTTAGAAGAAATGTCTCTTTCCCTCTTCATCCCTCCAAGATTAGTTTCTTGAGGCCATGAGGACACCGTATCATGAGTAGGTAATAGGACTACAGGGAAGCTTTCACTAACATACCTATAGTCACACATTTATAATAATAATATTTTGACTTTGATATCAGTACAATGTATTACATAACATTAATGAATCTAAACTGGGAGTCCTCTCTACAGCATCACAGTGCATTTTTTACCTCTGCTGTTACTCTTATTCCCTACAGGTGAGTTGCCCAGATCGGAGCCTGGAGAGCCATTCCTTATTCCTACACTTCCCTGACCGTCTTCTTTAATCTGTACCTGATTATTATTGATTCTGTCTCCCCATTTTCCATCCCCACTGCTTCTGCTCTCATTGGAATTCTCATCATCTCTTGCTGAGCAACAACTCAGTCAATATGTTCTCCTTGCCTTTAGTCTTGCCCCGCTTCAACCTAGCCTATACAGAAGGAAAGCTTCCTAATATGATGTTAGTTTCTGACCATAGTTAGCATAATGAAAAGATGAATAAACAATGTCTTTATTTAACCAGTTTAGGGCTTGAACTCCAAAGCAGGGACACAATAAACACTACATAACTCAGTATTCTGGCAGTAAATAATACTTCCTGACAGTCGGCTTACACACTGCGGTGCTCAATGGAATAACAGATATAACAATGAGAGTCAAACAAAAGGGTCTTTTCCCTATAAATAAAGTCACTGAAGGATCAAAGGTATACAACAGTAACAACAACTTCAGTGTTAATCACTCTGAGAAAGCATGACTCGCACTGATTTGCTTTTCAATTTTCTACTCTGGGAGCATTACTCCAGCGGATTACTGAAGAACCCCAAATTCTGTGAACCTATGAGTATGTCACCAATCCAGGGTAGAAGGAGGAGAAGGGTGAAGGAGAAAAACACCAGGAAGAAGAGGGAAAAGGAAAAGGAAACTCCAAGTATGCTGGGTTACTGGTTTCCTGCTTTCAACCTCCAAATCCAAAAGGGTGGCTCAACTCTCTTAGAGGGAACTCTCAGTGTGTAGTTCATGGCTCTTGATAAGACAACTATGAAAGGATAATAATATTTATAACAGTAATTTAAAAGTTACTGCTCTGTAATAAAAAATTTAGTATAAAGATTTCAAATTAATGGAGAGCAACTAATTAGGTTAAAGGTAAAAAACATTTTTTCGCTAATGATGAAGACAAAACCAATCCCTCTTTTGTAAATATAAAATTTTGTGTCTTCTTAAAAAATTTCTTTTTATAAAATGTTTGATATATTTCTAAAAGCTTATCCCAAACTCAAGTTTTTATCCAATATTATTATGATCAACTCCTTTTGCTTTGATTTCTCACATAATTGATTTTTTATTTTTTAGCTAAAGTATCCTCAAAACAATGTGTCTGAGGAAGGAATATCTTCTCAGACTTCCATACTGATATATATTTACTATTTGGAGACAGGTGTGGTTAAATATAGTAACAGGTAAGTCTGAACATACACTCACTGTGTGTGTGTGCGCACATGCGTGCATCCTCTTTTTGGTAAGTAGTAATACTGTCCCTGAGTGATAATATATAAACACTGAAGTTATTTTAATCTATGATACAGATGAGACTATAACTAATCTACACTAAAAGATCACTTATAAGCCTTTGTCCATCTGGAATTATTTTCATAATGGAAATTCATATTATACTTTTAGGGTGGAGACTTGCCTTTTAATAAATTCTATATGTTTCATATTCTGGGCCTCACCTGCCTCAGGCAGCTGCAGCCTCCTCTGGTAATTTGTGGGTCTGCCTTTGTGCCTCTGGGCAACATTTCTTAAGAATTAAACATGGGACTGCAGTCAATCTCAGCAGGAATATAAGGGCATGACCACACTGGGAACCAATCTAATATTATGCCCAAATGAACTGAAAAGGAAGAGAAGCAGACTGCATGCCTAGAGCAAAACTTTTTATTTCTCAAGGAGTTTAGCAAATCTGGTTAAATTCTCTAGATCTAAATGTACATTTTGACCTTTTCTTGAAAACTAGATGACAGAACAGTCAAATAGTGAGAATAATTTTCACTAATACATAGTTTTTGAAACTATGTTTCTAAAATGTTACAGGTATTCAAGAGATGTTATATTTAACACGTACATGCAAAATGTAAACAAAATATATCCAGAATTTACTATTTTAAGCTTCATACACTGAAACATAATGGATAAAAAAAACTTTTAAATAAAGGAAAATAAGAGCTAAAGGGATCTAGCACCCAGAGAAGAGAGTGAAGAACATAATAATAACAACAAAAGAGTGATAATTCATGAATATGTACTGTTGGGTAATATCATTTTAGGTGATTTTATATACATTTACTCAATTTATCCTCTACCCATTCTTATGATATGGAAGCTATCTGTATCATACAAATGTAGAGGCTACATTTCAGATGAGGTTAGCTTAAGGGTCACAGTTAATAAGAAGCAGGGACAGGACTATAGTTCAGTTCTCTCTAATCTCTCAGATTCCAACATCTCACCTCACTGTGGAAAATCAGATAAAATTCATAACATAAACAAGGCAAAAAGATTTGGGTGGGGAGAACAAGTCTAGAAATATGGCTAATAAGTGTGAATTTTTATGGCTAGTAAACCAAAGTAACCACAGAGGTTCAAAAGCAACTAAGGAACAGGATAACCTTTCATTTCAACAGTCTGAATAAGACAAAGAAACTCCACGGTCATAAACATTATGCAATATTTGGGTAGCTCATAATACTACTGTTACATTAAATTTAATTTTCTTTCAAGTTGGCATATCTCATAAGTAGTTTCCATTCTGCATGAAGAGTAATGTGACACCGGAATGTAAGGATAGACATATCCTCGTCAGTCCAGAAATATAGTCAACTTTTGAGTCACAATGAATATCTTAGGAAAAGAGATAAAAGTCCCATGATGAGCACAGTAATTCATTGATGAATGGAGCAAAGTATTAATGGCCAATTTGCACCTCCCTGCCCTGCTGTCCTCTACCTCTCCTTGACCATATCTTCCATTCACACTTCACACATTTACCTAGTAAAGAGCTATGAAGTGTGACTACGGTGTAATGAATAAGGAATAGTCTCAAAAGGTGACTAATTTGATGGAGCTAACAGTGATCTAAATAGGGAAGTTCTAGTATGTTGGTTAAAGATCAGTCACATTACTTTACAGACATTCTTGGTTCACTGTGAATAAAATTAAACATTAGCCACAATATATACATATAAGTTCAGTACTAAACACTGGTGTCACTTCAGCACAGTACCCAGCTCAGGATACGTATTAAAAAAGGAACTGATGAAGTAAACAAATAATCAACAAGATTCTACTTGGTATCACCTATATCTAGTAATATGCTAAGAATTAATTATCTTTTATTTTAGCTGTTTAGTCAAAGTTATATTTATTCACTACACTCTCTAATACTCAAATACTGTCTTCTACATGCAGAGAAATCCATTCTTTTAGTCAACAAATGATTATAAATATCTAATAGGTTCCAGGCCAATTCTTAGGTACTGGAATATGAAAGAATGCGATAGGTAGAAGATAGATAAAAACATACCATTTTGAAACAAAAAGTCCATATATTCAAATTTATAGCAACTAAGTGCATTTGAAAAATTTCATGTATATATGTATGCATGTTGTATGTATGCTTACAAAATATACATATATCTGTATATATACAGGTATATCTATTGTGTACATCTGTGTGTATATGTATAAACTGAGATATGTGAAAAAAAATCTATATACAATTTATGCCCTATAAAGAATAACACGTTCAAAAGCAGGGCAGGTGCACCCTGGTGGCCTGGCAGGTTAAACCGGGCACAGTTCACATACATCCCAAGGTCCGTAGTTCAGGACCTGGGACCAGGATAACAATCAGTGATAAACAACTGAATGGAATAAACGGAGTGCTTCTGCCTCTTCTCTCCTCCTGCATACCAACCTACCTTCCCACCTTTATTCCTGCCTGTACCTTTCCTGAAAAAAAAAAAAAAAAACCAACAAAAAACAAAAACAGAAACAAAAGACAGAAACCAAAAACAAAGATAGGGCAAATCACACATGTGTTGGAGTAGTCAGGACAGGCTTAGTAGAAGTGTGCAGTGAAGCTTAAACAGACTGGGAAGTGATATGGGGACATTCTAGAAAGAAAACAAGGGAAAAAACAAAGTCTCCCGGAATGCACAAGGTAGAATGTCACTCAATACACATATAAATAAGCTTATGAATATATGCAGAGAAACAGTGGATATAAAGTTGATAAATGTAGATTGGGGTCCTCCTAGGAGGGTCATAAATGCTACTTTGGACAGTTGAACTGTGTTAAAAGCTCCAAACATCCCTAAAGTATAGACCTAGGAGAGAGATCACCTTCTGGAATGGCTCTTTCTGTGTTTTCAGTGCACATTTTGCTGGCTGCATCGTAGTAAGTGACTGTGGAGATACAGTCTGCTCTGTGTTAATTATGATTAACTGAACCTGTGAAAGTGTGATTCAATAAACATAAATAGATGTTTAAGGCAAACTATATTGAGATTCTGGGGGTGGGAAGGAAATAAAGTTCAACAGAATTCTATACTGTGAATCAATGCAGAATGAATAAGACGCAATGAAGGGAGAATTTCCAGTCAGACCATTTTGAAAACTCATTATTAACTCCTTTAAGTGGATCCTGAGTACTTCAGAAAGAACAATTGCGCCAAGTTTCCATGGAAAGAACCACAATTTGTGCACTGTGCCTCAAGACGGTCAAATTAGTTTCAAATAATGATACCTACTGTATGTGAACAATGTTTATTGCTTGGTGGCTACACATAGCTTGCATATTCTTACAATGGACAGAGCTTCAAACCGTAATTAGCTGCCTTGCCTAATGAGGACATGGAACTTTAGGAAGGAGATGGAATGAAATTGTCTCCAAAATCCTTAAGCGACAATGTGAATGATGAAAATACAAAGAATAACTATTAGTTTTTCAGGCTTTTGAAGCATTTCCCCCAGAACTAAAACATTTCTCCAGACTTATCCTGCGTCATACACTTAAGTAGCAAAATCTTACTTTTCTCACTAATTAAGGCCTCTTTGCCTCAGGGATTGTTCAAGAAAACATAACACAAATGGCAGCCTCTCATTCATATCCTTGTCCAATGAATCCTCAGACTTTAAATAAACTAGAAAGCTTGAATGCACAGACAGGAGAGGTGAGTGGGAGGGCCACATACCACATACAAAGATGGGAAAAGCTGTTAGTGAACCCATGTTAACGGAACTTCCCCTAAAGATTCCTGTTCATAATTCAGTAAACTTCACGCTTGAGCCACTGGAGCCAGACCAGAGCCCTCCTCTACTTCAGAGAGACTTAAACACATCAATTCAATCTTGAAAAGGTTTATATAAATAAATATATATATATATATATATATATGCTGCATCTGAGAAGCTGCTTCCTTAGATAAGTAATGTTACAAAATTATTCTTGGAGAGCAACATACATTGAATTAAGTGACAGCATCATAGGCCACTCAAATAAATGCAGTTCAGAATTTCCAGTGTCATTTGCTTGTAATATGGGATGGGGGTGAGAGGGAGAGATGTTATACAAAGCAGATGAAGATCTATCTGGCCATGGGAGATTGGAAGACAAATTGTATAAGGAATTCAAGAAAAGAACTGCCAAAGGAAGAAAAGAAATAATTCCAGGTGGATTAAAGACATAAACTTTAAAAGCAACCTAAAATAATTACAACACAATAAGGAGAATATCTTTTTGGCTTTGGAAAGATGAGGGCTTTCTTATGAAAAGAAAACAGAAAAAAATAATAGAAAATAGAAAATGGTACTCACTCTGTGCCAGACGTTTTACATCTGTTAAATGACAAACTGACTACAATCTGGAGAGTAGATACTCTTATAATTTTCATTTTATAGTTGAGGAAACAAAAGACATTGAGAGGTTATATGTAAGTTGCTCAGGACCTCAGAGTCAGTAAGTGGCAAAGCTAGGATGCAAATCTCAGTAGTGAAAGCTGAAAGCACAGGAAAGAATAGATCGATAAACGTGGCCTTGTAAAATTCAACCTTTTTAAAGATAAATGTGTTTTAAGCTAAGGTAAGTAAGTGGCAGACAGAGAGAAAATATTTCTAGCACCTAACAAGGAATTAGTACCAAGAACATAATTTTCAAAATTTGATAAAAGTCTAAAAAAATTAAAATATGGTGATAATTACAAATAACTACTATTTGGAGAAGAAATAAAACTGGCTACTAAATATGCTAAAAATATTCAACTTTACTAGTAATCAGGAAAGCGCAAATTAAAATGTCATTCAGAGAATATTTCCTATTAGCCAGAACAGCAGATTAAACGACTGGATAATACAAGATGTTGGGAGAATTTGGAAAATGAATACCTCTCACACTGCTGAGGGAATTATAAATTGAGGTGGTCACTTTGGAGGGTAATTCACAAGTACTAATTAGAATGAAAACGAGACAGCCCAGGACCCAGACTTTCAGGATATTAACGGCTCACTTCATGGAGAGCTATGATGTGCCAAACCTGTAACTCAGCACTTACTTATACTAACTCATCTAATCCTTTTAACAGCTCTACGATGAGAAAAATGAAGTACAGATTGTTTAGGTAACCTGTCCAAGGTCCCCTAGCTCATAAGTTAAGAACTGGAATTTAACCAGCAAAGTACATAGATTCCAGCACATGATGAGGCCGACTGAGGAATTAGTAATTGTGAAAAAAAAAAATGTTTAATGTTCTTCAGCAGGGGAACAGATGAATTCAACATGGTGTATTAATTTCATGATACTCAGAAATGGTTAAAAGGATGAATTAGATTTTTCTCTCTCTCTTTATATATATATATATATATATATATGTATATATAAACATATGAATCTCAAAACATGATTGAATAAAGAAACATGTTACTAAAATATATTTACATTATAATTCATTTATGATACCATATATTTTTGATGGCATATCATGTGATTATGTATAAAAACATCCTGAAGAAATAAAAACTATACCTGTTAATGGCATTTTCTACTAGGGAAGGACAGTGGTAGCTAAAAGAAATTTCAGTTTTAACTGTAACATTATACATGCTTTTAAAAGACAATGTCTTTATGAATTATTAATGCAATTAAAAGATAATAATGTAATTCATAACTTGGTACCAAAAAGACTTGAGTTCAAATGCTAGCTTTGAATTTTTTTGCACATTTGGTAAGGAATTCCATACTGTAAGTAGTGCAGTACAAGCACTTAAGAGAAGCCCTTTGGTCTAGTGTGCAGGTTGGTACCGAGACTCTTAAAGGGAGAGTTTTAGTAGGGTAGAAAATAGCCATGGTAAGTTTGAAAGTATTTTAAAAGTAGAGATTGTATTTTATTTATTTTGTATCTTAATAGTAATTAGCTTTTCACACAGTATGTAGCTTACAATGACTACTGAATTATTAGAGACTTTGGGAAGGTGTGTGTGTGTGTGTGTGTGTGTGTGTGTGTGTGTGTAGAAGGTGGT